>KQ962669.1:0-26640 GCA_001563735.1 Leucoagaricus sp. SymC.cos
AGAGAAGAAATAGAGTGACTGAAAGATTTTATTTGACGGGGGAAAGTCACCGAGCCTGGTTATAGGGGGGGAAGTATTGAAACTGGGGGCAGAAAAGTGTCGATATAGTGGATTGATCGAGTCAATGCAACTTCGCGCTTGTAACGTTGAGGTTCTGCAGCTGGAGCTGACTCAGTGGCTCAAGCACCAAGACGTCACATCGCCGTCACACCGTCGCCACAATGGAAGATTACTAAGCGCCCTACCTCGAGTAAGGTAGGCGTCGCCTGATCCCAGCACCTTATGTAAGCTGCTTACTAAGCGCCAAGCCGCGCCAAAATCCCCTCCACAAAAAATCCAAAGGTGAGGTCAAGCCGAAGGTTCGAGTTTCAATATGCATAGGTATTATAATACATTAGTATGAGTGTGTATGACATATTTCTGCAACAATGGACGGTGGGAGGGTGCAGTAGCCGTGATCATTATCTGTGTCCGAGTCTGTGATCCCGCCGAGATCAGGAAGTGTCTGCCAGCTATTTTTGTCTTCAGATGGGATAAATGAGAGAAGACCTTGTTGGATCGATTTTTTGGCATGGTAAGCTTGGATATTTTGTGCTTGAGCCTTGTCAGTATTCTTTCGGTGGCCCATGGTGATGTGCCAAGGACTCAAAATTAACTTTTCATGTTGATCTTTGTTATCTTATCTGGTCGATGATAACCAACTCTGGGTCATGTGACAATCACGTGATGTGCCAAAGTCGTTGCCCGAATTTCTCAACTCTGCAGATCTCGAGGGTAGGAAGCAAAACAAGACCTTTGGATGTCAAATTAAAAAAATTGAAATAATTTCTCAATGGATGGATTTATTAAGACTATTTCTTCTGGGACTTGTGAAGAGCAATTCATGGCACATATCCTAGTTACAGTTTACGTATCCAAGTGAATGAGTCAAGTAGAGAATCGATTGCAATTGAGGCCAGAATTGTATTATGTAATGGGTGCTGGGATCAGGCGACGCCTACCTTATTTCGAAAATGGGAAATACATCAGGAGCGAGTGATCTCCGCCATAGTAGCTGATAATCCTGATACCATAGATTCATTGCCTGATCTGTAGCTATATGTGGATGTTGTTTCACAACATATTAATACAGTCAGTCGTCTCTGTAAAAGTCAATATGCAATAAATAAGGAACAGAGAATGAAGATAAGTATAGAACAGATCATAAGAGCCATGATTATAAGGGTTATTACTAGGGCCATAAGGTGGTGTATAGAGTCATAAAAGTCTATCATTAGAACCTTGTCCATATTTAGTCATCCAAGGTGTCATAACTTGATCTGCTACATAGTTGTAGTGCTTAGTTGAGGTGGTGTTCCTGATGGCTTGTTGTCTGATGAAGATGATTCAGACATATATGTAATTGGCAGTACATGTGGGGAGGTGGCTTGGGACCTGCTGTGATCACTCCTCAGGCTCGGTAATATGGGACTATCTTGGTCAGGCAACCTGAAAGAGAAGAGGGTTGGTCTGAGATTAATGAATTTGGAGATCCGAGCACTAGGATGTTCCTAGTGATATGTTCTATCAAGGATGGTGGCGATAAGGATGTTGAGAAGGCTATTGTTGGAGTGGTATACATATATGCAATCTAAAGAATTGTTCTTGAGATGAGGATGTTGAAGAGTTTGAAGCTGAAATATCAAGCCTAACTCTGTCTCAGAGAGATGATACTGAGATGGCAAGCCTTTCTACTTCTTATGTATCAGTCCTTCCTGCTGGGCTATCTAATTCCATCACATCTATCCCTTATAAAGATAAAGGCAAAAAGAAGTATAGCTTGGTTGTTACTGAGCTTATGCTTTTCAACCTTGTCTGGTGCCTTCTATATCATGTCCTGCTACTCCTGTCCCCCTGGTTTCTCCTTTTCCAGTTACTGGTAGTCTTTTCCCTATAGTGAGTATTTTTATTCTATATATTCATCTCCTAGCCCCTAGTGATTAGGACTATGTTCCTCCCTATCCTTCTGCTAATTTAGTGAAGCAGATTTCTCTTCTCAACAACATGCTTGCTACCTTATGTTATGGGTGCTTATCGGCAGGACCTCATTCCCAGAGGACAATGAGCGCCTATCCCTATGGATCAGCAGTTCTTCGTCATGAATGATACGTATGTTTTTCCAAAGGGAAGCTGACTACACAAGTCCTATTCCGAAGGGACTGAGGGGAGACAACTCTCCAGCCTTCTCTGTACCCTCGCGATTCGATATGCCCGATATTGATCGATACTCATCCATTTTGGTCCAGAATGGGTGCGACCATCATTCCGTCCTACTATGAGTTATGAGGCAGAAATAGGATTATCTACTCATGGGAGAGAATAGCGTCTCACTGAGAACGCTAATGCAAGGTTAACTTGTGGGTAGCTCCGTAATGCAGGGGTTCTTCTTCTGACAGTAAGTCAATCAGTGAAGGCATGAGAGATGTCTCACTAAGGTAAAGCATCTTAGGAGTTATGTAGACAAGTAACCGAAGAGGATGGAAGCTAAGCTTCCATGAGAGCGCCTCTTTGCTATATATACATTCTATCTAGATACATACAGATTCTTTTTCTATCTATATGAAGCGATAGAAGTCTATCTAGTAAAGTTCCTCATACATGAGGCATAAGCGAAGTCTGTGCATAAACTGTACTACAAGTTGATAATCCAATAGTCGAGAAGGAGGAGGAAACGTTTGAGAGGAAAAGAGAAACGAGGGGAGGAGGAACACATACAGAATCAAAGTCTAATAATACATTTGCTAATAAGACATCGAAGTTGAGAAGTCTGAAGTTTACGTCTACTAGGGTAATGTGTCATAAAACTATAAAAGTCAATCAGGGGGAAGACGTAACTAATAATACATTCACTGATGATGACTTGGGAATTAAGAAGGTTGATCAACAGGGTCATCAAATGGAAGACAGCATAGGGGTGAGAGAATAGAAGCATACATCATAGTCATAGTTCCTACATAGGTTCTGGGGAAGTGGTATAGCGGGATCAGTCATATCCCGTAGTATCGGTCTTCGGGGACACACTTCGGCTTCGTGTGATACTATGCGCTGATTTGCTGGTGTCAGTCAAGTAATCCATGGAATCCTCAGTGGGAAGCGGAGGGGGAATAGGTCATAGTGGAGATACTGGCGTGTCTGCATATGATAGGGTCAGCAAAAGTGGCGGAGTTGTGTGTTGGGTATTCATTGCGTCTAGAGTGATTTGGATATTAGGGGTTATTCCCCACTTTGATAAGTTCCTGTAAGGAGCTGTTGTACAAGGACTTGCATAAGCATGCATCCTTGGAAGTCCATGTAGGGATGGCGCCAGAGTGTTGGCGTGTCATCGATAATTTTCCATCTATTCACGACTACGTCAGGTGACCTGTTCTTGAGCATACATAGATACTCTCCATTCAGGGTATATCGTCTGAAAGGAGGATTGTTGTAAGCATCTAAGAGGATAGGGTCGAGATAAGGCTTCTCTGCTAAGTTCTCTGGTAAGAGGGACAGAATCCTCAATATCTCATCATCTTCTCCAGTAGTTCCTTGAATATTCCAGTGATAGAAATCTGTATAAATCATCGAGTTATCAATGATCTCCTGGGCCATTACACCTTAGCTAAATAGTCTTAGACTGATGAGCAAGACCATATATAGTTTACTCATATCTTTTCAATAATATTTAGGCACATCTTTACATCTCAGTGGTATATCTTACTCTTTGATAACTTTCCCAATATGCTTACCTTAGCTTCAGTCTTATGTAATATACTACTCTATAACACTTTGCAATATTTTTCTCTAATCTGGAGAATAGCTAACTTAGCTGGCCCTGCCTCCTCTGCTCCAGCATGTAGTCCTCTATCAGAGGCTACTGCTTATTCTTCTCTAGCTTCTAAGCTAGCTCCTTCTCCTAAGCCTGCTCAGTCTACCAAGTGTTCCCTTCCTTCCTCTAGTATCAAGCATAGTTATGTTAATACTGTCCACAATGTCACATCTTTGGCCAATTTAGCCAAGACTATTTTTACTCTTCCATCTAATCACATTATTATGATATATCAAACTTCCATTCTCTCAGCACTTTTTAAATATAAAATTAAGTTGACTGTTTCCAGTCTTTCTTAGTGCCAGGTTCTCATCAAGATTGATCTGCTCCCTTTTTCTTTATAGTTTCCTATCTTAGTAGAGGTTGCTAATTACTCTTTCAGAAAGAGTGACCTTCAGGTTGACTCCTGTCACTTCATATATGGAAAGATTTCTCTTTTTACCTCTCATGTTGCCTCCTAGAGTAAAATAGACCTAGTGAAGGCTAGTGTCTAGTGCTTCCTCTTTCTCACTGATGGTAGAGTTGAGACTGCCCTTCTATGCTCACAATCTTATCTTAAGGTCATCAATATTCCTTTTTTTAAAGCTGATGGCCAGTAGGTTACTGCCTTCAACATACAGGCTGTTATGGGAAAGTCCTATATAACTAGCTTCTTTACTCTTCCAAATAACCCCTAGGTTATGCATAACTCTTAATGTGCTGATATTACTACTGTATAGTTCAATGTTCTCAATTTCCAGTTAGGCACTACTGCTAAGTATCTGATTAGTACATCCTTTCAGTTTGGCTTGGTCTTGTACTTTGTGTATGCAGTCTGCTCTCACTCCAGTGTCCTTCTGTGTTAGCATTGCTAGTACTGGAGACACTCTACTTATGTCTATCACTCTTAGGCTCCATGATACCTCTAATATGCCAGTCCTCATACTGAGGCTAGTCATTGTCAATATGCATTCTATTACAGGGATAACTCTTCTATATGCCTATCCCAGGATTTGACTCCTAAGAGAGCCCTATACTCTTATGCTATATACTGTGTAAACTGTAAAAGAAAGTACAGTACTAGTAACTGACAATATCTATATTAGCATCATTGCTTTAATTAGGCTTAGCTGGCTAAAAAGTCAACTTTGTCTGAGAGGATATTATATGACAATGCAATTTCTCAGAAAACAGCAGAAGAGGAGCACAAGAGTAGGAGAGTGCTCAACCAATACTGCTAAAACCTCAAATTTCATCATAAGCTCCCACTTGAAGCTGAGTAGGGTGAGATAGTACATATTTGTTAGATACTGATTATAATAAATGACTATGTAGTTTCAATCTGTTATGTATTTTTATAGTTGCTTTTAGTTATATTCTTGTAATAGTATCTTGGGCTACTAACTTGGGCACAGACTGCTATCATACACTGTATTATAAATTTATAATTATAAAAAAAAAAAAATTAGTAATCAGATGCTGAATTCTTATGTAGATAATCCTGTCTTCATCATAATTTAAAGAAGAGTATTAGAAAATGAGTGACTATAAATAATAAATATATGCTAAGGCTATAAGTGTATACAGTGACTATGTTATTATATTATCTCTACATATTGTTTCTTTATGTCATTGCACTATAATAGATGTAATTTTTTGTAGTTTTTATTATTTTATTATACTTTGTAGACATTCTAGATAGTATAAATACTATAGATTTACTATAGTAAGTCCCTAAGTTTTCATGTGTCCTTTAAGTCCTCAGTCTGTTATTTCTACAGAGACAATCACTTTTATATCTATCTCAACTTCAAACTATATATTATGTCTTATAAAATTACAGATTTCTTTTCAAAATTTGAATCTCAAGAAAAATATGATGAGTATCATATATTATAATTTTATCACTACACTGCATTTGCACTCAAGCTTGCTACTTCTATAACTTTAGTTCTAGAATTGGCTACTACCATAGCATCAGAAGAAAATGCATTTGTTGATAGCATTAAATTTGATAATGATACTATACTGACTCCCAAGCAGTTAATATAAAGCATTAATGCTACTACTACTACTGATGCTCAGAAGTTCTCTCTCAATAGTCAGATGAATGTCAAAGTTGTTGGCAAAGGTCTTATTATGTTGCAAGGAGAAATTGATGATGACCTCACTGATGTTTATAATAATAGTAGCTCTGAGTCAGACAATGACTCTCTAATAATACTTGATAATTAGAAATACTTCATTGACCTTGAAACAGATATAAAAGTCAGCTATATAGTCAATTAGTTTGAGTGTACTTAAGTATTATGCCTTATTAGTTCTATATAGTCCTGAGTTTGAACTTAGCTAGATGTAGACTTAATTTCTGCTAGCTTAGGCTATTAGTGTATAAAGTATAATGGCTTAGCAATAAAGTAGATGATACTGAAATAAAGGAGCATAGTTTTAGATAGAATCTAGATAGTTCTAGACTAAGGTGATTATTGACACTCTCTAAGATTTAAGCTGGCTTCTGATATGGCCAAAGAAGGTTCTAGAAGAGAATAACTAGCTTAGGTCAGCTGTGTCTCAGATTATGTATTAAAGGTCATACTGTAACAGTACAATTGATATATGTACTTCATCCAAGTCCAATATACTGGCTAAAGAGATAGTGCTTTCTTAGTAAAGGAGCTTAATTAAGAATATATTTCTGGCTATTCTGAAAATAGAATATGATAAATAAGGAAATTGAGGTAAAAACAGTCTAACCCATGTAAGACTGCATACATTGGAACAGGATACCCTCTACCTATTCAGATCTAGTATGTCCAGTTGAACTCTATAGTTCAGGTTATTAGTAGGTATAACCCAATCTCTAGATCAAGAGTACTAGCTGTTTGTCAGTCAAAGATACTATGTCACATATCTCTAGTGTAACCTTGGAATTAATCCAGTAGCAGTGCCTGTGAGGCATAGAGTTTAGATAGTTATAACCACAGTAATTAGGTCTATAAGGACATAATAAACTAGCTATTAGATAACAGAAAGTGACTAAGGTCATAGGCTATAGCAGTGTGACTAGAAAATACTATACTGGCTTGAGAGGACTATATCCTATGCTAGTCAGCCTAGTATAGTTAAAATAATTAGGTTCTAGCTTAAGTTAATTTTACATCACTAGACTGCATCTTTATAAGTTCAGTAAAAGTTACCCATAAGAGACCTCCTAGATGGGTGCTATACTGGAGGAGCTGGCTCTACTGCAGAAGTAGGACTGAGTTCCTTTTTCAGAACTAGAGATGAGAGAAGCCCTTAAAGCATGCTCATCACATTTATTCTCCAGTCTAGACCATGTTATATGGGTCTATTTAAAGAAAGTCTTTTCAGATAACATTATTCTGGGAAACTTTCTAAAACTGGCTAATGCCTGTCTTGAGATTGGATACTGGTCTTCTCATTTTAAGAAGTTAGTTTCTGTAGTGATTCTAAAGGCCAGTAAATCCTCCTATTTGATGCCCAAGTTGTTTAGGCCTATAGTTCTACTTAATATTATTGAGAAGCTTATTAAGAAGATGCTATCTATATATCTTTAGTTTAATGGCATCAAGTATGATGTCTTCTATTCTAATTAGCTAGGCAGTATTTAGCAGAGGTCAACTGAGGATGCTAGTTTATTCCTTACTCATCTAATTAAGGCTAGATAGACTAGAGGACTCAAGATAAGCGTTATTGCTTTTGACATTGCTTAGTTCTTCCCATCTTTGAACTATGATATGCTTATAGACATTCTGTCCTAACAGAAATTCTCTATAAATGTACAGTGTTTCTTTGCCTCTTATCTTGTTAGGAGGAGGACAAAGTATCTCTGAAACTCATCCTCCTCTAAGTATTATCCTGCTGATATAGATATCAGTTAGGGTTCTGCTCTCTCTCCTGTCCTCTCAGCATTATATCTAGCTCTAGTCATTAAACTATTTGACTTGCAGATATTGCATCTTGAGTGTGATATCTTCTTTTATATTAATGATAGTATTCTCATTGCCTAGGCTTATGAGCTTGCTGATAATCTTGTATATCTTAGGCAGGTATATAGATTTATATATGAACTTTTTGTAGTGTTCAGACTTGTACTTGAGTACAATGAGTCTGAACTCTTCTATTTCTCTTATTATAAGAACAATGATAATCCTCCCATCAATCTGGATTATGCTCCTTATATAGATAATTCTCTTTTGTGCCCAAAGACCTATTGGAGATACTTGGACTTTTACTTTGACTGTTAGCTCAATTTTTGTGAGTATGTGTAGTACTACTCAACTAAGGCCATCTCCACAGTTTATGTTATGAGGATGCTGGGTAATTCACTCAAGGATCTTTTTCCTAATCAAAAGCATCTACTTTACAAGTTATGTGTAGTCTCTATTGCTATATATAGCTTTTGTCTATAGTATCATGGACTGTATCCACATAAGGCCTATCTTACTTCTTTTAATAAGATGCAGTATTATACTGCTATCTAGATTACTAGTACTTTCTGTATCTCTCCATCTGATAGAGTTGAGATACTTATAGGTCTTATTCTCATATATTTACATCTTAAGAAGCTGAAGTCACATACTATATATCATGTCCTTACTCTGTCTTCTACTCACTTTTCTAGGTAGTTTCTGAGAACTTAGGAATTTTCTGGTACTGATCCTCATCATTATCACTTTACTAGGCTAGGTCGCTCTATAGAGCAGATTTAGTCTACAGTTATCAATACTATTTCTTATCTGAGTGTTTCTATTACTCTAGAATCTTTTAATACTGATGTACTAGAGGCTTGTTCAGATAGACATCTTATAGACTAGTTTTTGGACTAGATATGAGTCACTGAGTTTCCTCCTCAAGAGGAAAATATCAATATTCTATATATTTTGAACACAGAGCTTGACAGAGCTCTTGCACTTGATAACTATATTATTATGGCCACTAATATATTAGTGGGCTATAATAGGGCTTATCAAGCTATGTCTGCAACTTGAGTCTGGGCCAGTGATATATCTATTAGGTAAATCTGCCAGGCCACTAGCAGAGTGACTGCTCCTGATGTGGAGTTTTATGCTATTCAGATAGACATCTTTGCTGCATGTATGCAGAAAGGCACTCATTATATTATTTTGTTTACTAACCACCTAGCTTTAGCTAGACAGGCAGTGGACCCTTTTGTTAGCAGTGGGCAAGCTCAGACCTTGCTTATTTGTCATTGTCTTACTAGGTAGCTCAAGGAGGATCTCTCTTACATCTTTACATTTGTACAAGTCTGTTTTTTTTTAGAATAGCTATTACATCACATAGTCTATTAGTATTTTTTTTTTTTTAACTCATAAATTTATATACCAGTGCATAGTAGCAGTCTAGTCATAATGACTACAATAGTATGCTATAATTACCCTACAAAGAATTGAAATTCCTCCCAGCTCAGCTGAATATAGCAGCCTATATCCAAAATAAGCTCTCCTTACACCCAGAGATAGATGAAAAGCAAGTAAGATCTCTTGCCCTCACCTCTGCAACAGATAGGTTGTGAGTGCTAAGGAGCAACTAGTACAGCCTCTATCAACCACTAATGCCAGACCCCCCAAGAACCCCAAGGGGCCCCCAGGAAATCCAGCAACTGCCAAAGAGTAGCTACACCATTCTTATTCTCTAGAGAGGTGTGCAAAGGAGAAAGCTCTAGAGTTCTCTTTGCAAAACTTCAGTAGCTCTTCCCAAAGCTTGGAAAAGCACTGGAGAGGACCAAAGTCAGTGTATTTAGTTAATATATATTTGCAAGTCTATAGTTGAGCAGATCCACAAGGGCAGGAATGATCATCAGAGAGCTTAAACTACTATCAAAACTCCCCAATAGGAGCATGTTTCAACACTACCTGGCAAACTCTTACACAGGTAGGCAAATCATGCAGATATTTAAGCCATGTACCCCCTGAGAGGTATGTAGGCATCAGTTGCTTGTTTCCAACATCTGTGAGATGTATAAAATCTCTTCCAGAGGAGCTCAATGAAGTAAACTGCTGAGTTCACTCATTGTGACAGACTTGGGCCTCAGCCATACAAATATAATTAAGGGTCATGAAGGGGGACTCCCCTACAGGCACCTTGAAAGAAGGGTCCATCATGAAGCAATGAACTGCATGATGCAACAGCCACTTTAAAGAGGAGCAAACTTGTATAAAAGCAAAAGAACAGGAGAAATCCTCCCCCAGCCACTTTTGTAACCTATGACAAATAAGCAGAGCCTGAGCCTACCTACTGCCAACAGAAGGGTCCACCACCTGTCACACTAAAGCAGGATAGTCAGTGAACAAAACAATATAACAAGCACCTTTCTACATATATGCAGTGAAAATGCCCATCTAAATAGCATGAAGCTCCACATCAGGAGCAGTCACCCTGCTAGAGGCCTAGTGAGTCTGCCTAATTAGCATTCTGCTTGCCCAAACCCAAGCTGCAGAAATGGTCTGGAATGCCCTGTCTTGACTAACTAAAGTATTAGTAGCCATAACAATGCAGTTATCAAGCATGATAGCTTTCTCAAGCTTCATATTCAACAAATGCTAGATATTGACATCCTTCTCCCTAGAGTTGAACTCAACAATCTAAATCTGACCACTGAAGTGATCCATAAGACACCTACTAGGGCAAACATCCGATGTGTCAGGCTTGAACCTCTCCAAAGTGACACAGTCTATTAGTATGCCATAGACCCTGCTACCTGAGAGTTAGTAGGGACTCATTTCTTCATTACTTTTAACTATCTTTGTACAGCCAAGACTCAGGCTTGTTACAACAAGTAGATTAGATAGTTTACTTATATGAGCTTCTCCAGGAGAGATTTTTTATATCTCACTGATAAGAGAGACAAGTATATGATGCCTACTTATCTCTTTGGTGGTATGTAGCTTAAGCATTTACATAATTCTCTGCTTTGTATATAGGTGTGCTGAACAGTTCTTAATTATACTTTTATCAGAGAGTTTAGACATCAGTTTAAGCTCTTTGCTGATCACTCTTGTTCTTGTGGGTTTGTCCATCAGCAAACTTGTGAGCATGTTCTGACTGAGTGTACTGACTTTGGTGACTTTCAGCACTTTCTTAAATATTAGAAAGAGCTAGTAGATTTCTACAAGGAGAACTCTAGAGTGCTCTCTTTTGTACATCTCCCTATGAGATGATAACAGTGTAGCTACTCTTTGGCAGTTGCTAAGTTTCTTGAAGGCTTTTAAGCTCTTGAGAGGTCTGACATTGGCTGCTGATGGAGGCTATGCTAACTTAGTCTTAGCTCTTGTCAGTGTTGGATGCATCTTTAGGAGTGAGGATGTATTACCTGCTTCTCCATCTATCTTTGAGTATAGAGAGAGCTTATCTTATAGTACAGACTACTATGCTCAGCTGAGCTATAGAAGATTGTTCTTTTTTATAGATTACTGTAGTTACTTTTATATCTGTGACAGGACTGCTACCACACACTAGTATATAAATTTATGAATTAAAAAAAAAAAAAGAAATAGGCATAAAACACAAAATTTTGATAAATAATATAATAGATAAAAAACTATGATATTTTAGTTGTCTAAGAGTCTGTTCGGTAACAAGAATATATGCCCAAACTCGACAAACTTCAACTTCCCACATGTCTAAAAAGGGAATGCAGCTGATCAGCAGTTGATTAATATAGATTATCTTCCTTTCCTTTGCAACTGCACCTCTACTATAATGAGGATGCATGTGTGAACCCATATGAACATACTCAAATACTTGGGTGGGTTCCTCACCCTCCTTTCTCCCCTCTGCTACTATGTTCTATGCTGTCTGGACCTTTGCTGAGAAAAATGCCTTTGTTGACTTTCTTGTTGAGCACAAGTCAACAGCAGGTGATAGGGGCAATTTC
The DNA here is from genome assembly GCA_001563735.1 of Leucoagaricus sp. SymC.cos. NCBI lineage: Eukaryota > Fungi > Basidiomycota > Agaricomycetes > Agaricales > Agaricaceae > Leucoagaricus > Leucoagaricus sp. SymC.cos. Next base: position 11,742 of record KQ962669.1, read on the forward strand.
AAGGCATCAATACTTCAGCAGGCACTTTCTGTCATCACTGTGCACTACCAGAGTGGTGCTGCAAAGACTGTCAAGAGCTTGCAGAATAAGTGGGCCAGCATAAGTGCTCTATTGATTATTGTCCAGATAATTATACTAAAATAATTGTCAAAGATGCAGAAGACTTTCTGTGTTGTTCAGGCTATCAAGAGAGTATCTAGCTAGACCTAGGATGACAATACAGATGCTAGCATCATCCTTGACACTACCTCCAGCTGGGATGACTACATCTAATCCCATCCTGAGATCAAGCCTTTTTGAAACAAGGGCTGGGTCTTCCTTCATTGAGTTTCCCTGATCATGCCTAGCTGACCAACTGATACCCTTATTTTCCATCCTTCTCAAAGAACTTCCACTCCTTTACCTCTACCAAGTCCTTCTCCTCCTCTGAGTTCTTCTCCTCTTCTTGACCTATCTGATGATAATGTTGCCAGTGAGGTAAGTTTCACTTTTATCAGTTTTTCTTATCACTAATAAACCCTAATCAAATAGATAATCACAAAAATCACAAAAAAATGTTCCCAAGAGCCTGATTCCTCCCTCGTCCCAATGAAGTACAAGCAGATATTATAGAGTGATACTCTTATGAGTGTTTTCCAGTCAATTGCTGCTTTCAGTAACTCCATTGCTGCTGCACTTGCACCTGCTCCACTATCTATTCTACCACTCCCACCCACTCCTGTCTGTTGCTCACAGGCTATCTCAATTGCACAGGCTGAGGAGACTTATCTCACTCATTTTGAGATAGTTGCATTCATTGATGTCCTCTACCACAATTGCAGTGCTATTGATGTCTACCTTGCTTTGCAAGATGCTCATATTCACAAAGAGTAGATCTAATGACAGCTTTCTCATGTCTAATTATATTTGCTTTTCTATTTAGCTATCCTATCTTTCATCTAATTAATCCATGTTCATTACTGACATACATTCTTTGATGTTCCAACTCCTATAGTAGATATCTCATCATAGTTATTCATTGATACCCACTTCTTGGACTCTATCCCTATTCTATTCCTTGTCTTCATAATTGCTCCTCCATGTAGTCTCTCCATATCATGTCTACAATGTGATTCCATCATCGTACTGCTTCAGCTTTCTCAGCTGGTGTGATCACACTTTGTGAAAGTGATCCGAAATTGTTGTTATTTGCAACCTGACCAGGGTTTGGGTCAACATCATTTTTGAGATTCCCAGTGAACCAGTAATTGATATCATCAGAGTCATGATCCATAATAAGATTGTGCAAGGCAGCAAGTGCTAGTAGTATCAAAACTTGTATTTCCATTGCAAATTGAGGAAGCTGAGTCAAAATAGCCCATTGCTTCTTTAAAACTCCAAAGACATATTCAACCACATTTCAAGCTAATGTATGTCTGAGATTAAAGAGTTCTTCTTTATTCACAGGCCTGTCAATTTGTGAGATTAATATTTTATAAAAAGTATACAGTGAGACACATACTGGACATTAGCACAGCCTCATTCTGTAAGATGATATTGCACTCCTTGAGATGGAATAAGAAGTGTATGACAGATACCAAATCTAGTATCAGCCAGATAGTACTTTTCATCTGATATATATAAGCTGACAGTTCGGGACTGCAAATACATTGTAGTATCAGTAGTTGAGCTTTCCCAGCCACTGACTAGGTATAAAAATCTCATTGAAAAAGAGATGTAAGCTAAACAATTTTGTGAGACACCACTCTTCTGATTTCAAGCAGCAGTACGATCAGCAGCTAAAGGACAGCAACTGATATGGGTATCATCCATAGCTCTAATTGTACTACCAAAGAATTGTGTAAATTTGCACTGTGATTGAATAAATTCAGAAGTAGGATTATCTATTTGAAGAAGCTGAACATATTTTGAATAGAATGGAAGTGAAGAAAATGTGCTCAGAATGAGTTGGAAATATCTAGTACTCATAAGCAATACTATTAGGCATTAAAGCAAGTAAAACACACTTAGAAATTGTTTCATTTGACCTCTAAAATCTTTCTCCAACATGACAGACAGATATGCCAGTTACATACATGTAGAGAAAAATTACAAGCTGTTCCTTCACTCCAACATGTCAGCTGTCCTGTATCATACAAACAGTGTACAGCTCATGCTTTAGAATAAGAAAGACATGCAGCCAAACCCCTAGTTCTGTCCAGATGTGATCTAGATGCCCATGAATCAATTTTTCTACCCATTCAACCTCTGTCAATTTGGAAGTGTGATAATCCTGCTTCCAGTAGCTTGATGATGCATAGAGTATTACTGCAAGGCTACTAGTATGAATAGAAAATGCTACTGAGGCAATGAGTGCTTTCTGGCAGTCTGGATTGAGCATCTTGAGCAAAAAAAGAGTAGAGAGATATATTAATCTCAATCTCATTATATATAAAGGTTGTGTGCAAAATCTCTCTTGAAGTTTCTCTTATATGCCTTGAGAACCATATGGTAGCAACAGGATATATTTTTATATCAGAATACAATGATAGATATGTGTTTTATCACAGTGAAACTTGAGGAGATAGCAGAGAAAAGGCATCTTCTCTTTTTGGACATGTAGAAAGTTGAAGTTTGTCGAGTTTGGACATATATTCTCGTTACTGAATAGATCCTAATAATTTATCTACTTTTCACTGTGATATTTCAGTATTTAATAATAAAAATAGAATACTGTAATATAACAAATTGTTATAATTAAAGATATAACAGTAACATAATTGATTGCTTTCTGATATATATATTTATATAAGTAATACTAAATCATTTTTATAAAATAATTAAATACAAATACAAGTTACTGAATATTTAATTAAAAGCACCATATCCATTGTTTTCTGGCTGATCAGGATCAAAAGCTCCTTCACCATCTTCATCTAAGTTTCCTTCAAGCTCACTCTCGCTATTTATAGTAAAATCCTTGTCTGAATCTCTTGAATATCCATATTCCTCGATTTCAATCTCTTGCTCTTCTTCATCCTGCTCTTTATGTTTGTCTATAGTAAGTTGTTCTTCATCTGCAGTAGGAGCAATTATAGAATCTAAAGGTCTAAGTAGATTTATAAGTGCTGACACCCAAGATTCAATACTCATATCAACTGCAGGTCTATGAGGGCCATGGCCAATGCCCCCACCTAGGTATCTCATAAACATATCACGGTCAACAAAACTAAAAAACAGTATATGTAAGCTAAGAATGCTACTAATATGAGAACTCACATATTGACATAATGATATCTCCAATCACAACTGTTATCTTCTTTTCTGTATGCTATTAATCTCCCAAGCCATGCTACTTGCTTAAAAGCATAGGCAGGGATCACATGGCAACCTCGAATGACATTATCAGGGTCAAGAAAACCAAATGTACCATCGGTAGCAAACTCCAACTAAGGAAGTCTCTTATCTCCAATCTTGCAGGGATAGCTTGTATCGCAGATAAACCACCTCACCCAGAGGAAATGCATCATTATGCGCTGAACTCCAGTATCGTTATGCCAAAGTACATCGCCATGGAAGATTCCAAGAATGCGCACATATAGATATGGGTGGTCATCATTAGCAGTAGAGAGATCATCTCCACTATTAGCAGCTAAGACCATAATATCTGGATGTGTCTGTGGATTTATTGAATCTTGTGCCTGCTGGAGATCATAAGTTGTGTAGTTGATGCGCATATATTTATGCTGATAGATGCGGTTACTGGCAAACTGAAGTTTGTTCCACTCAATTGCTGAGTAAGACTTTGATCCAGGTGCTAAACCTTCAAGGCGCTCAAGGAGATGATCTTTGAGCAACCCAAGGAAATTCTATTCAATAATAAGTGTAATTAGAAGAGAAAGAAAAAGAAAAGAGAGTATGTACCTTAGTAGCTGGATCATCATGGTTTTTTGTAAGCCAATCAGTTACATTGATTGGAAAACTGCGACCTTCAGAAATATGGTAATGATTGGCTGGTGGTGTTGGGCCCAGAGGCTCCGAAGAGTCAAGAGGTAAATGCACACTAAGTGTGTCTCCAGCAGTTCCAACCACAGCATCATTTGCTTTAATCTCTCATAGCAGTCGCTCTCGTCTCTCATGCTTGGCAATCTGCCATACAAAAGTTGACCTTTTATTAGTACGAGCATAAAATTTCTTGATGCAGCGGTGCTCTAGTTCTCCCTAAAACCAGTATGAGCAGCTAGCTAATACAAACAAAAAAAATCAAACTCACAATCTGGGTTGAATAGCCATCAGAAGTACCAAACATTTTGATAGCCTCTTCGTAGTCACCTAGCAAATGCAATTTGTAGGTTGCTAGGTTAAACGACCAAGAAGAGGTTTTTTCTGATGCTTTACCCTTCTCTTTTTGCTGCGCACTATTTGTCTTCACTGACTGTTGGGACTGTTGGCCTCTGGTAGCTGCATCTGTGGGGTGTTTCTCAGTATAGAAGAAAGCACATGTTGCCTCTTCAAATTTACGCAAAATATCTCCAAGTTGGGATGTCGCAATGTGCAGAAAGTGCCAAGTTGTTTCTGTAGAAAGCCTAAGTTTCGCCAATGCATGCCAAGTTCCCAGAGAGTACAAAAGGTCAAGGACAATTCCGTTGTGAGGATCAGGCAGTAATGATTCAAATACAGGTATAGAGCACTAGGAGGAAGATCAACTCAAGGTAAATAATTAGGCATTTAAGTGGTGAGAGTAACACACCTGAAGAAGGTCCTCAAAATCTCAGCCAGCCAACTTCTTCATTGCAGATGCATCTTCACTGAAGCGGCGGATTGTGCTTTGACCGAAAGTTGGGACTGCGCGATATCTAAACACAAGTTCTAAGCTCAATGTTCTGAGTTGATGATGAAGCCAAACCTCTGGTTCAATTCTTGGATGCGACCATCACCAGCTGCATATAGGATGCATATTAAATGGGTGAAGGCAGCTTTCCATGTGCCAAGCTCAAATTCATGAAGGAGATCTGGAACAAACATTCGGTGATAGTCGAAGCCAAACTCAAATAAGTGAATTGAGAATGCATTCTGCAGGACCTATTTCAGATATCGCAATGACGAAGTGGTCCAACTTACATGAGTTGGGGTCATGGAAAATGGTTTGAGTAATTTCTCAACTATTGCACTTCCTATACCTCTCCCACTCTTGAAGATCAAGTTTCGAGCATGCTCTACAATGTGCTTGCGAGTAGCGTCGTCTTTCCGCTTTTCCTTCTGTATCTCATTGTCAGCAGAGGAGCCTAGCCCTTTGATCTGCTGCTTTGTAATTGTACAGCATGGGCAGGGACAGCCACCAAGGGAGCGAATGGTTGCTAAAATAACCCTGTTATTGCTGTGAGCATAACTCAAGAAACCAAAAATGAAGGTTGGGAGGCACACTTCTCGGGGTAATCAGCCGAGTAGGTGAAAAACCAAGGAAAAAGTTGCCGCAGCACACCATCAGCACATTTAACAACAATTCCATGAATGTAGGCAATGCGGAACTCATCATCGAGAAGAAGTAGCCAGATTGCTTGCATGAGCTCCCTCTTCATATGTGTGAGCAAATCGTGGCCTGCTGAGGCGTTGTTGGAAATGCATCGGTACCAATCACTGAATGCTTGAGGAAGCTAGACAATGGCTGCATTAGATATCACACAAAATCAAAGATGGGACTTACAGTTGGAATATAAGCAAGATGGTGAGCAGCAAAGCTGGTAGGCCTGGCCCGGTCATACTTCGACTGGTTTCCAAAATAGCAGTATATGGGCCAAAGTGCAGCATTGCTGAAGTTTGCCAGGTGTGTTGAGTCTGACCACAGCATGATGGCTGCAATGGCATTTTCGGGCGAGCCTGAGGATCCATGCTGCTGTTCCAGTTTTGTGTGTTCCTCTAGAAATGCATCAGAATTGTAGAGTTCAGTAATCACATGTTCAGGTGGTGCATTGGGTGCATGGTTCCAAAATAATTTGTAGGGAATATAATGGAATGAGGCAGCAGCTGGCTTGGCAAAAGCCGCTTTGATAATATCGATTATACTGCGGTAATAAATGCCACCAACAGTATATATTGGGGCTTGATCTTCATCCCTGTATGCTTGACCTTTAACGGGGACTTTGAGCTTCACCGAGCCTTCTTTCCAACCACTAGTCCCCCCCAAAAAATCAGTTGTGCTCTTGGAGTCTTTCGCCATCCCTGTCGCTGCATCCATCCGGTGGCCCTCTTGCTTAGCACTGAAATTTTTGAGGTGTTCCAGGTCATAGTCAGGAGATAACAGGATGTCGTGAACAAGTTTATCAAGATCGTCCAAGCTTTTGCCCGATGCGCCGTAGAACCAGCTCATTAGGCAGTAGACAGTTGCGTTTAAGAATGGTTCATAAAACTCCTTGGCTCTGGCTGCTACTGAGACCATACCTGCCCACCATGGCCAAGGCTGTGGATCAGGATTGGTAGCGAGATTTGGAGAATTGCAATAGTCATCTAACGTGCAGGCATCTTCAGGATCGACTTGGGGGAACTGGGTATACTGGCGGAAAAGGCCAAAATTATTAGGTGCAGTAGTTGTGACAATGGGAGGGAGGGGCATTGGCTCTGAACTTTGTGATTCTGGCTCAGGCGTTGCAGCAAGAACAGGTTCGGGCATATGTGGAATGGGAGTCGGAAGGGAAGGGACCATGTTGTCAAACCTCTTGGGCATCTTCCGATGGCGCCCAGAGCACGTTGCGTAAACTGATCGGTCGGGAGACTGTGATCTGCTCTGTTCCTGTGAGAAATGCAGGAATTCAGAAAATGTAAGGAAAGGCCACCAAAAGGATGTACCTGAGAAATTGGAGGAGAATCAGATATCAGAAAACTGAGATCGCCAGCAGTTGATGTTGAAGCTTCACGAGATGACTCCTCAGTTTTCCTGCGCTTTCTTGGAGCACCATAGGGGGGTTCTTCAAGAGAGCCGAGATATTGCTTCCAGCTGCCACATGTCCGCTTATGATTTGAGAGACCTTTACACGAAGTTGCTTGAAAGGAACATCCAGGGCATTTGTGATCACTGGCCATTTGAATGATTGGTAACATTATGGAGAACAGGAGGGAGAAAAACAAAATGACAGCAATGGAGCGGCACCGCATCCGTGGGAGGAGGGATTACCGTGTTGTGAATGATAGAAACAACAACAACCATTGATCATCGATCTTATGATCAACTTGTCTGATCGCATAGCTCCAGGCCAGCTTTCAAAATTTCAATCTCCGATTAGGAGTAAGACCTTATTTGGCTTGATTTGGGTCTGCAGGGCGGAAAGAGAACAATTTTTGATGCAGAATATATATAACAGAGGAATAACCCATATGAAAAAACTGTCGGGCAGATTCAAATTCGTCCGTTGAGCACGCTGAAATCCTGGCATGCTAGAGTCTGCAGTTCAGGTGCCTCCATACTCCTGCTACAGCCAGCAACCCTCCAGATTAATCAAGAAGTGAATGGAGGGGCCTTGTTTTCTGATGACGAAAATATTTTTTCACCATCTGCGATGCAGTTTGCAGGCTTCCCCACCCTACCATCCACTTTCTGCTTCCAGCAGACGCGAACCTCCACCTCGGATACCTTGTGACAAATTCTCGATAACACTGCAATTCCTCCTCACCGCACTTCACTTCCGGATATCCCTGAGCTTCAAAGGTGATTTCTACTATTGGAATCTGGCTGATCTCAGCATTATCAGCAACATTCCGCAGTGCTGAAATAGGAATCAGCTCTGGAATTCTGCAGCAGAGGACCTGGAGCAGTTTGGATGCAGCGTAAGTGATGATGTTAAAAACCAGGTCAAGAGCAAAGTCTTGGCGCGCTGCCAACAATAGTATTTGAAGGTTTGGGCAGTCGAATACAAGTGATTGGCAGATGCTATGTGAGGGATCGCCAATAAGGTGGAGTTCCAGTGTGCGTACATTCTGAAGCTTCAGAGGAAAAGTAATTTCGGTAATGGGGTCTGCAGGGTCACTGCTGCCATGATGGCTTAGATATCTCAAGCTGAGCCACTCGAGATTGTTGCAGGCAAGGGATAGGGCCAAGACCTCGCCCCAGACACGCTCGTTGCTCTCCACCACAAGTCGAGTAAGACGAATTAGCGGCATCCCGCTCCTGATGCATCTTGTGATTGAGTCTTGGGGATCTGTGAATGCGGCATCCGAAAAGTCTAGAGACCGCAGATTTGGTGCCACTGCAACAGCTTCCACCATCTGCTTCATTGTAATTTCTTTCCCACTTCTGCAAAGGTAGTCACAGTGGAAATTTAGGCTTTCGAGTAGCCATGCATCTGCCAATTTGCTAGACAGCTGTAGATACCCCGCAGCATTGGATGGTATGTGTAAGGAGACATATTTCCAGCGATCAACAGAGGTCCAGAGAATGGCCAAGCGCTCCGATGCCACTTGTGTCCACCTGGAAGTTCGAGGAAAAAACACTTCAAGCGTCATTGGCATTCTTGTGGAGCGCTGGAGCCAGAGGGTAAGAATAGATGGCGGTATTTGGACATCCACTGGGTTGCGCACATCTGAACTTGATTCTGAGTCACTGCTGGTTACCAGGTAGTCCAAAGGGTCTGAACTTTCTGTATCCCCAGTGCAGTTGAAGGAAATTATGAAACTGGTCCATAGACTGGGGGTTGAGATTATGATATGATTCCAATGCGAACAAACTAATCGCAATGAGGTCGTGAGCTCACTGAGCTGTGCGAGGAGTGGAGTGAAGGGATGCTCTGAATAAGCATGAAACACGATAATTCGTGCCAGCAACTCGCTTGGGATTGAGTCGATGCATGATCTAATAAAAAGTACAAAGTCTTAGCTGCGGCAAAAACTGGTATTCAAAAGAGAAGCTAGCACCTACTTGATCATCTTTGTTTGAGTTGTGTTCAAGAACGACTTGGACCCTAATCGTGTTGACTGCTGCTGGCTGTGCCAGGAATCAGTGTGTGTGTCAGGTGATTGTCAGTCAAGTGGTGACATGTTTCTGAGGCCGAAGAATTCAGGTGCCTTTCCCCATTTATCTGCCTTGTTTTCTGGCACACACTGTCAGCATACTATAAACGTGCTTAACTACATGGCCTTGTCTTCCAACTCTCATAGCTCCTATCTGAGACTTATGACGATGCAATTAAATGGTACTTATAATACATTAGGCGAGTATCCATACCCTAGTTTTTCCTCCTTGACTGATTCAGTGCTCCGAATTACCCTAGACGTACCAGAATCTCTCTTGACCATTGACGAGAAAACAGCTGGAATGGATTACCAACTGCATGTCACCAATGATCACCCTCCACCAGTCGCAATTGGGAGGCCAGGGGATATATGGTTTTCATGTCAAGGGGATCGATTCAGGGAAGCATATGCGGTATTGAAGAGGGATGGCCGCCATGCACGAATGACTTCATTTCCTGGAGTGGTGTGGTTTCGTTCAATGGAAAAGTGGGAAATTGTAGATCACGGGGAAGCAGGAGAGGACGGGATCACGTCTTATGAGCACCCCAGTGAAAAGACCTTGATCCTGGATTGTTCGCATCTGTCTTGGAGGGCCAAGGCATCGGTGTGCACGACAAAGCGGCGGAGGACAGAGCGCAAAACATTGAAGAAAGCTAAGACTGGTGAGCTTCCCTGCTAGCTGTACCTAGCTCGTTGTTCTAAAACCTGTTCATCTGCAGATACCACTGTTATACTTCCAGTCACTGCACTGAACTCAATTACCCTGCTCATTCCTAGCGCCTATCTACCTATTCCTGCAGTGTTTCCATTATTTCTGCATTAGTCTCATTGAATCTTTGACTAAATCGTGGCAAGTGTTGCTAATGCCATATTCTCCAGTAAACTACAGCTTCATTTCACCTCCGGAGCTCCGAACCTTACTCGTCAATCCTCAAAATGCGTGGATAATGAGCTGTTGTCTCCATTGGCAAATCATGTCCTTCTACAACAATGCGAATCATTCCACGGGGCATCGTATCTGGACAAGTCTCCTAGGTCACCCTTATGTTCTCAAGCCCGACGCAGGCACTGAGGGCTGCTGCTTAGTGGCTGGGCTGCATGAAATGGTTTGGGGCACTGTTCCCAGGGCGCTACATGTCATCCTCACATACCTGAATAATCAGAGCAACTCTCTTGTTACTCCCTCCTACAGTAACCGACTTGAACTAAACTCCCCGCCCATCCCGCTGGAAGACGTTATAGATGGAATAATTTATGGATCAATATTGGAGAGTACCTCTTACTCTCTGCATGCGGTACCCAATGCCAACCTGGACCACAAATACCAACCTTCCCTCCCCAGTGCTGTTGCTTCAGCACAGGCTGTTTGCGAACATTGGGTGAATCCTAAGACAGGTTCAACTTGGGAGTACAGCGCAGTACCAGCAGCTGGGATTACATTGCCTCGCATCAGCACATGCACTGCCTATACGTATGTCACCCATCTCCAAGGCCCAAAGTTGTGGCTAATGTGGCCTGGGTCAGCCACCAACTATGAAATTCTCTGCAGCTCTGCCTTTCAGAGCCTCAACCACCAGCTATCTGCCTCCTATGCTATCCAGCATCTGGCTGGTTTAGAGGTGCTCCTCCTTGACGGTAGCCGCAAGACTAGTTGGTACATGCCGCCGGGGACCATTTATGCTTCTCTCACATTATCTCAGCTGGGGCTCCATGCTAGCTTTTGCTACATGCCCATTTGTTGTTGGAGAGAGTGCCAGGCAGCCATTCAATCACTACGAGCTGCTGCTTCCAGCACTGAATCCAGTGCTACTAGTGAATACCTATCGGAGACCTTGAGCCTAATGCTGGCCTGGATGCAGCTCGCAATAGACCACCGGGCAGATGGCCGGGTTGAACCAGAACTTGAAGACTGGGTCTTGGCTTCCGCTGACACAATTGAAGGCGACTTGGGTGGAAAGGGAGTTTCGTATAACAAAATTTCTACCTCAGATTCTTACAGAGACCTCGTGCGTGACCACTCTCCGCTTACTGGTATGGACTCGAGCATGGAGTAAACCACCGAAAAGCAAATCTCTCCCGCTCCTGCCAACCTGGAGCAGCCATTGGACTGCTAGCTGTTTCCCCCCTTACCCCATTTCCTGCTCCTACTTCAATCGTGGCCTTTCGCAATTCTTTTCCCCTCGTGGCCCGGTAGTAATAGCACTTGTTTAAACGTTGGTGGACCCTCGCTGCCTTGACTTGCCGTTTTTATTTTTTCCCGCCCCTGCATATATTAGTCGAACACTTTCAGAAGAGCTTGGACTGTACCTACTCCTTTTGGTATAAGATAGAGCCGATACGACAATGTCATCATTTAGATGAGAAAATAACTTGCAACGACTCGGAACGCCGAACTCCTGGGGCTATCAGTACAGAGCCGTACAGAGTGGATAGGGGTGAGAGGTAAGGCGAAGGGTAATTTATTGGATGGATGCTCAGACGACGGATGGAAGAAAGAGTGGATTTGAGACTCAGGAAATTGTGCTTGTTTATCGTGTACAAATTCAAATTTTCACTTGGTGCCATAGCTCAACTTCTGCTCCTAACTGGGATGACACCACCCAGTCCTATCCTGTCCACATCTCCTCGAGGACAACTGGGCAAGGCATGTGGGTCATATTTTCTCCAAGGCAACTGATTACTCTTCATTTACATGTTCAGTTCAATGCTTCAGCTGGGGCTGAGAATGCCTCTCTCGGAGTGACCCCAGCTTGAGCTTTTCTGGCTATTATGGCATGGGTAGATGCCAAGGCAAGTTGCAATGCGAGTCAAGACCCATTGTCACAGACGACTTCAAGTTTATGATATCTCTTGGTGCCATATCTAATCCATCAGCAACCAACTTTTCAACAATCGAAGAGGGAGAAATTTGTTTTTGTGATCCCATGATATCTTCGCTCTCCTGTGGGATAGCGGTGGTCACAGTTTTTCCCACTTTCCTCGTGCTTGTACTGTGAGAATGAAACGGGTGGATATATACCCTATATACCCTGGGGGCTGACTCACCGGCTTCTCCTATTTTGACCCACAACGCTTTTCTCATCACTGTCCATCTTGTAACTTTGTGCATTGAAGTGCAATGAAATTCCCTTTTCATCGGCTCTCAATGGAACTGGCGCTAGAAGTCATTTCTTTCACTGCATCTCCCAAAGTCAATTGCCTCAACTCCACATACGGTCGTTGCGGAACACACAACAATGCCCTTGCACTTGCTAGGGTCTCATACAATTTCCGACAGGCGACCATGCCCCATCTTCTACGCACCGTTTTCCTCAGCACTTCGCAAGACCTTCATCTCTTCGTCCAAGCATTGCTACGGCAATGCTGGTTCCGCCGACACTTCCCACATCTCGTCCTCGATTACAAATGTTATGTTTCTTGATTGTGGTGTACGGAGAGTATAAATTTACTGAATGAAGCAGAATCGTACTTTAGCCTAATCAACAATGAATCAAAGAGCGCCGCAGGTTATCTTTCAAAGAAGCAAAAAGAGTCAGAACCAGTGGCAGTAACCAATTCTGCGATTTCGATTTGTGGCTTAATTCAGCTCGCACCACCGAAGTTCTCCAATCCAGGCTCGAGGACCATAGTCGCTTGCCCAGATGTCATCACAATGCAACTGAGTGCTTTGGTTAACTTATGTTCAACAACTTATTGAGCCCTCGGTAGCCGTCATATGCACTGTAATTTGCTGCACTCCCATGTATCCTCACTGACGTATGGGGTCCTGATTCCGAGCCATATGGGTACCACCACGTGACTGGCGGAGACATGATGGATATACTAACTTGAACTTGAAGTACAAGACCAATATCATGTCCAGAGCCTCACTCAGGAGTCTTACCACTTGCTGTGAACAGTAGCAATCTCCGTCCACAATTCAAATGGCTATCGACAGCTTGGTCAAAGCAACTTATGCCGACCAAGGCTTTGCTGTCACACCTGGTCTTATACCTGCAGAGGACTGGACAGACCTTGCTGCATGCACAAGAGTTATCCAGATGACCCGGGATGGAACCTGGGCTCATCGTCAAAAGTTGGAAAATAATTTCTTCCATATGGCAACAATAATCCCGATTCTTGGGGAGTGCAGCATGTCATACACCCCCAACTTGGTGAGCCCACGTTTGCCAAGTGGTATACTTCAGACCATCCTCTGGAAGTGGCGAAGGATCTCTTGGGTTGCAAAGATGAAGAGTTACAATTGGGTACGTTGAATGGACTTGAGTTGTAGGAGATGTGCCTGACCAATATGAAAGAATTATTCAACTTATTGATCAATCCTTTGGGACGCAACTTCGCTCTGCATTGGTACAGGGACGATGTCAGCGAGAAGGCCTCTGAGGAAGAAGAGCGTGAAGCCCTTTCCGTATGGGGTCATGGTGTACGTTGTAGATCGTTGCTCATTCCCGATTGCTTGCTCATCACGTTATTCTAGGTACAATGGAACATGTAGATTTTATGGTTGAGTTTCTGTCCTATCTCATTCAAGAATGCTTCACAGAGCGCTTTATACTGATGGTTGTCTCTACATCGTACCCAACTCTCACAAAATCCCAAGAACATTGGAACGGTGCCATCTCTCAGAGACTTATGAACCCCCAGAAGATCCTATGGACATGCCTGGAGCAATTCAGTTGACTCATCAACGTGAGTGAATTCTGGTATCTCTGGCCTATCTGCGCATGCTGATTCTGATATCCTAGCTGGGGAGACCGTCTTCTATAACAGCAACATTCTTCATTGTGCTGCCTACGACTCCAAGGCTAAAAGAGCGACATTACATGCGATGGTTGGAGATATTCATGGTGGATCTATGAGGGCTCGTAACACACTTCAGCATGGGTAGCAATTGCAGTCTGAAGCCCAAGACTAACGTCCAAGGGTGGTTTCAGCTGGCTGTGATCACTCCCTCGACCCAGTGTCATGACGCATACATCGAGTTGGCCACCCCTATCGCCCAGCGGACACAAGCAGATTGTGCCCCAAAACCCTTTGGTAGTAAGTAACATCTTTCCATGAGTCCTGAACCGAAAGTTCACCTTCACCTTCAGTCACAAACAAATTACGAGCTCATCTTGGCTGGTCCAAGCAGACTAAAACATCCTTTATCGAAATCGCTGGTCCACTTCGAGGCAATCACCATAAGTTCGTTTCACACACTCATAGTGTGCGAACCCTTCCTGTCGATGTTTTCGTGATGTTGAGACAGAGATAACCCCTGTTCATGAAGGTCTGCAAGTTTCTCGCACACAATGAGAATGAAACCTGACTCCTCCCAGCCTCAAACTTTGTCTCCAGGAAAACATCTGCATCCGGCTCTACCTTGTATTACTCTTTCTCGAGGTCACCATTAACCTCCCATGGACCCGTTCCCAAAGGTAAGGAAGCTTTGGTATAGCTTGATGACTAGCGCTGATCACGTTCTTCAGCCATGCCACCCATTTCCCTGCTGAGAAAGTACCCTGGCCCTCAGTGAGCTTTTTGTACTCTATTGATTTGCTTACATTTCCTGATGGTGGTACAGAGTTCCGACAACATCCTGGTTCTTTGCTCAGCCCTCCACAATACCCTTTGATTCAGTGGCGGGAGCACCGTGGCCCCCCTCTTCCAGTTCAGAAAGCGTTTCAGGTGATGAAACCAACCAGAATAACTCATCCATGAACGCATGTTTCAACAATGGGGAAAAGAATCCTCTTTGTTCATATGTCCCGATCATCGCTCAGACTTGAAACGATCCTTGATCAAGATCAGTGACACACTGACTTTACAAGCAGTCCTTGCTGTCAATAGATCATCTCCATGGCTGTGGCCATACAATCTTCTCTGGGCAATTTCTGGATAATGGCACCCGCATGTTGCTACCCTGGCCCGTCTCTTT
>KQ962669.1:26752-47097 GCA_001563735.1 Leucoagaricus sp. SymC.cos
CTCACCGTGCCATTTAACCTAATTTGATTCCATCTGAAATTATATTTTGACCCGCTTTCTCGTCGTGATTTCCCTTCGCAGCCATTTCTCATTGTTAGGCTATTCAGCCGATTCTGTATCGCTCTTTGCTACCATTTGATCAATATCCCAACTTACACATTGCCCCACTTGCAAACTTCTCCGAAACGATCTCCACTATCTAAACACCTGTATTTGCCATTTCTTTTTTCCATTCAAATGAGTTGTTGTTTCTTGTGCATCTAGAGCTCTCCGATTACGCGCTCGACTTTCTTACATGCACGTAACTGACCAATTTGGCTTCTGTATCGCCTGACAGATACGTCGTAGTTACCGCATACACTCAAACCCAACAACCCAGTTGTGCTGCTGCCTGCAGGCCAGTGCATGGGACTTTCCCACTGTAAAGGGCGCATAATTGCTGTGAAGCGTTGTGTTCCTCCCTCAGCGTCCCTCGTTAAACATACCTTCCCTGATACGAAGGAGCCAGTCAATTAATCTCTCTCTTACCCATTCCTCTCTCATTCCTGGACCACAATCATCTTCTCTTCAATTGGGAGGAGTCGATCCTCACTTTTCGTGACCCTGACGCAACCAGCACCTCTGCCCGTTTGTGTCCCAGGGCAACTTTACTGGGCTATTTTCCTGTTCGTGCATTGTTCATGCCAGTGACTCAACATGACTTAGATGCCCGATGCCCTATACCATTGAACATCTCAGCCGTCTTTATCCTAAACCTTTTTCACATGCTATTGTGTGGTCATCGCTGTGATCTTGATCTTATTTCAATTTGTCTCCTGAGCTGCTCTGCCAACAAGCCTCGCAATATCCACTAGTGCGAGCATGTACTGAGACCATTACATGGAGATAGGCATGTCCATTTCTAGATGAGCATACCTGGATCACCAACTTGATGCAAAGAAAACTGGTTGGGGGAGCCGCTTTACAATTACAATTACAAAAGGCCTGGTGCCTCAAGCGTCTCATTACCGCACCTCAACTTACTGCCAGTCTTCGATGAGGTCCGATCACAGTACTACATATATGAACCAATGCGACCAAACCCTGCAAGCACGGCTCAATTGTGTCAAATACTAGCCCTCTGATATACAGCTACCATGACAAACAACTCCGATATCAATGTGACAAAGATATTTAAATCGGGTCCACTATCTGGGTTGATATTCCCATCATCGGATTATTTACACATGGCGTACCTGCAGATGAGGTGGAGACAAGTTCAAAACCAAGGTATGGTTCTAACTCACTCCCATCCTGAGCGAGCTTTTATCGATTTTGCCCCCAATTTATAATCAACAATAAAATCACAATAAGCTTCCCCCAGTGGCATCAGATTAATCAACAAATCAGATTCGTTCATTGAATCCTGAGTGCATTCGAAGATAAGTTTCACGAAAGACATCACAGGTGCATTCACGTGATTACACGCTGGTTGTTGCAGCACTAGTATGCAGCGCAATGAGTCAGAATCAGCTTTTGCATGAGTACTTACCATGCTAGAGGCCCGGGCCACTCCTTCTTGGGCAGCCGGGGATTTGCATCTGGCCAAAAGCATTTAAGGATCTCGGTGCCTCCTTTCTTTCCTGCCTTCTCTTATTTCTCCCAAACTTTTTGCACTGGCCTACCTCTTTTACCTGTCTTCTGTTCTCCAAGTGCGCACCGATTGGTTCCTCATGACCTGCCTAAACATCCTAACTGATCCATTCTGAAATAGAGCGCCTTCCACTGGCTAGGAACACCTGCTTGAGCTCCTACCAAGATCATTAAGGCCGGTTGCACCCTGCAAGCACCCACGTAGAGCACGCAGTCGTAATACCACAAAGAAGCCCAACATAGAAGTGCTACTGAACTGCTCAGGAGATCTGCGGCAATCTATATGCATGTGTGCAAACTACAACAATGCAATTGCTTTCATTTTCAAGTCTTCCGAGACCTTAACAATGAGACCAGTCCAGATCAATCTTGGTGAGGGAGGCTACTTCAACTGCCATGCCTGGGGGAAATTTTCAGGGCTTCAAAGAGATAAAGGTAAGTCCACCACTACTGGCAGTGGCCCCTTTGAACCTCGTACTCAAGCCTATCTAGGAACTTGCAGCCAACTGGATGCCGCAAAGATGCATATATGTGCATTATGCTAGCATGGCCCAATTGCACCCGCATGCCACAATATTTTTGGCCACAAAGCAACTGGATTAGTTAAGTGCTTTCCCAGCATGCAGAGGCCATGCTGGTAGCTCCCACCAGCACTCCCATCACTGCACCATAGCTACTGCCACCGGCAATGCCTATACCCCGTGAATATTGCTCGATGCTTTTGAATTTTGCCAACACCAATCCACGCATCCAAGAGCTGATTGCTGACAGCTCTCAGGACTCTCAACTCTTCCCCGAAATTGCCCACTGCATTAAAACTGATGGGGGTCCCGATCTTGCCAGCTGCAGCCTGGAGAATCCTGCCTCTTTCATTTACGGATTCATCATGCTCCTTTCCAACAGTGCGCAACTGGGAGGTGGTGCATCAGATGGCCTTAGAAGAGCGCTTGCAGACTGCAAGAAGGTGTGCAAACACAAGCACAACATTCACCACGATGCAGTGCGCCAGCTGGGTCTCGACTGGTCTCCGGAAAAAGTCGAGTCCTGGAATTCCAAACTTCCCACTCTGCACCTTCAAAAGCTTCAGCGCAACAAGCTTTATCCACCACCTGGCCAGTTCATCTGCAAGGATCAAGAGATATGTGACCCGTGGCATCACTGGATTATGGAAGCCAAGCAAGCTGACAAGTGGCTCAAGTGCTGCGAACCACTGCTTCTGGATGAAGCGAAACTTGTTCATACAGTAGCTGCTCATGAAGACACAGTAATCTGAGATGAGGAAACTGGTGAAATTGTTTGTATGGTTGTGCAGAACTTTTATGGCGATCTGGATATTTTGGGTTGGCTTGAGGGGATCGTCAATGAAGCAGTAAAATCGTGCAGAAACATTTGGGTGGGTAACTGCAGATTGAGACTAGTTGGCACCAGCGACTGATATTTTTCCTTTTCTTTTCCTTCTCCCAGAAAGAAGATGCTGGCCATCTTAGTATTGCTGGTTTTTCAGCTGGGGCAAGGAGCAAGCCTGAATTTCATTGGGCTCAAAATCTCATCCGCAAGTTAGCTGAAGGCACTGCCCTCCAATTTCAGCAACTTCAGGCCAGTGCCTTTGCTTTATTTTGGAATATGCTGGAGAAGCGCTTGCCGAAGGAGATTTGCAATGAATGGAGAGGCTGGATCAGCAGAGAGGTGATGCCTGCGATGAACCCTCTTTGGAAGAGTGGCGACCCTATCTCCAGCCGCGGCTCATACGAAATTCGTGTCTTAGATGAAACTGTTGCAATCCACGATGCCCAGTTAGCGCTGCCATCAGGGGTCATGGTGCAAAACTATGCAAGGTAAAGTTTATGCTGATTCCAGTGACTCTGGCTGCTTACCTCGCTTTAACTTTGCATAGAGCCATTCATTTCAAGAGGCAGCCACATAAATGGTCAGCTTCCCACACAATCAACCATGAGGGCTTCTCCGACAAAGACGGTGGCCATTTCTACATCTCTGCATATGGCATCCACATCAAGGCAGCACCAGATACACTCGTCATTTGGCAGCCTGCCCTGTACCATGGGACGAGCTTGCAGCGCTGCGATCCAAACCGTCCCAATCCAGAATTTCTCCAGCAGGGACTCTCTTTTGTGACTTCCCCACAGCTTCCAGGGATTTGGAAGCACTATCTAGAGAAATTGGAGAAGCTTGAGGCAGAGGCTGCTGCTGGTGCTTCGCGCGCTGCAGAAGAGGCTGCAACTGATCTTTTTGAGTGCCCAGATGGTCCCAATGATATCTACTTCGAAGATGAGCCTGCTCTGCAATTTTCTTCCCATAGCGCACCATGTTCTGCTCCTGCCTAATCCTTGTTCCTGAGCGGTGGATTTGCAAAT
The DNA here is from genome assembly GCA_001563735.1 of Leucoagaricus sp. SymC.cos. Classification (NCBI taxonomy): domain Eukaryota; kingdom Fungi; phylum Basidiomycota; class Agaricomycetes; order Agaricales; family Agaricaceae; genus Leucoagaricus; species Leucoagaricus sp. SymC.cos. The sequence continues at coordinate 30,757 of KQ962669.1, forward strand.
GAATTATTTTTTTTTGTACTTACTATCCTTTCAGTGCCTGAAGCTGAGCCTTCGCGAAGACTATTAACTTAGGATCTCATTTATCTACCCATTCCTTTGCCTGATTCTCATGGAAAAACTGATATATTTAAGTGGGTATAGCATATGCAAATTTCTTCAAGGCACAAAGGTGGTATCTATAGTCCAGCAGAGGGAAAACAATTTGTTGCCTCAGAACCCAGCCTTGTTGTCGTCTGATGTTGGTACAACCCTCAGCAATTCAGAATTAGCACGTATGAATTCTTGGTGAGTCATCCTGCAGGGGGTCAAGTTGAATATCACTGTGAGACAAGTAGCAGTTACTCACAAGGATTGCAAGTAGGCTTTGTGGTACAAGTCGATCTCCCTCTGCATCTTCAACCGCACTTTCTCAATCCTTTCGAGAGCATCTCGATATGCTTGATTGTTAGCTGCAAGAAGCTCCTTGTGCATGGCGCAGCTAACAGGACCTACAACCGGCCCAGTATACGGAGCATACAGGAGACCATTCTCCTCACAGAAATTCATGCACTCCTCCTCTGTTGGCGATCCATCCTCCGGTGGTATCTTTTTACGAGTAGTGAGTCCAGTTTGAGCAGCGAGGATCTTGAAGAAGAAAACTGACCAAACCGACTAGCTGGGCGACCAGGGCACTGTTTGAGGGGCTGCTTGGGGGACTTGAGTGAGCAAACCACTCATCAAAGTCTGCAGTTGCCCTGCAGTTTGCAGTCCCGTTAGTTTCCTCTTCTGAGCCCAACACTGGCTCAATGCCTTTGGTTTCTGGCCCAAAATCTGGCTCAAAATCTGACTTGAGGGTCTTGAGAAGCATCATCTCAACGTCGTCAAATTCAGGCTTGGGATTTCTGTTAGCAAAGATTCAGATTCACAAAACTTTCAGGCAACTTACTGCAGTGCCTGAAGCCTCCACCTCCAAGTCGACTGGTGCCACGAATTCAGCCGCCGCTTGCTGCAAAAAGGGTAAGTGGGAATTATTCCCTCAACAATTAGTAACAAATGATGAAACTCACACCGCAAGCAGCCTCCCAAGGGTATGGGCCATTGGCTAGTGGAAGGTCACTCATGGGGGACCCACTCATGGGGGACCCACTCATGGGCTCGTCCATATCAGCTAGTGGCTGCTCAAGAATAAGTACTTTATTTTTTTTCTGCAGGCCACAACTTACTTTAGTGCTGGCCTGGGGCATTTTGTGCCCAGGTATGACTTTGCATGGTTTAAAATTGCTCAGCGGCTCCTTCTCCGCACTGGGGTGGGTCTTTTGTTAAGCAGTCTAATAATAAAACTTACATTGGTGTCCTCTCCACCTATTTTGTATGGCTCGAAATCGCTAGAGGGTGTTTGCACCTCTGGTTCAGGCTCCTGTCGCTGACCGGGAATGGAGAAGAGCGGCACAGGATAAAGCTTGATTGGTCGGCGGATAGGTTCCCTTTGCGGCTCGGAGTTTGGGCTACTGCAGCTACCAGTAAACATGCGGATGGGATAAACTTTTCGGCCGGTGTGAAACATTTTCTTGGAGTCAAGACAGCCAACTAGTATGCATACAAGAAGTGAAAGCCAAATTAGGTGGGAGCAAAAAAAGGAAGCGCCTGCAAACATCCAAATTTGGAGTAGCCTCTCGTGGCTTGGTCTCTAACATTTACAAGTGAATTGAACTTCGTAAATTATTTGGCCAAAAACATGAAGTGGTCTGATTCATGGTCTTCGTCTTATGGCTCAGGAACTGTGACGGCACTTCGACCAAATATTTTGTTGCCTTTCGCTCAAGCATAAAAGGAGGCCACCTGCCCTTTGCTTTCTCTATCTCCAACCACTACCTTCCTCTTTTAGACATGCCTGCAAATGCTTCCTCTGCCTCTGCTCCTGCTTATCCCTCTGCTCCAGTTTGCCCCTCTGTTCCTGCTCATCCCTCTGCTCCAGTTTGCCCCTCTGTTCCTGCATTGGCTGGCTTGAGTCAGGGTAATACCCCACAGGGCTTGTCAATTTGTAAGTATTATTTTTAGCACTCCTGCATACCGCTTGTTGACATTTCTGAAGTCTTCTCTTAGCCAAGTTATATGATTTCGCTCACTGGTCTTGTTGCAGTATCAGTCCATTCATCTCTTATGAAAACATGCTCGTCGTTGGACTTCGCACCTACTCCGAGGAACACAACGCCGACCCTGGTCCTTTAGGTGACTGGGACAGTGAATCAGGCCCTCAGTAAGCCATTTTCTGCCCTCTTGTATTACATTTCATGTTCACATAGCCTTGGGAATTAGGATACAATTGCCAGAGGTCACATTCTGCCTTGAAGTTTTTTCCCATCTTGAGAAGATAGAGAAGGCTGACAAGATATGCATGGCTTTGCTTCATGTACCAACTGATCGTGAAGCGTTAGGAAAACAAGTAAGTTCATTGGCTGCTAATTTTAATTTGCATCACCCATTCTTTACTTTTGTAGATGGATACTCTCAGAGGTAACGCTTGCTCCGGTGATGCCCATAGGCTTAAGCAACAGGGCCTGGCATTCACCATGCGGCTCATGCCTACCGGCACTCTAAATCCTCCTATTTATCCTTTTGACAACAAGGAAACAACTAGAGGGTTCAACCATCCCCAGATTGCGAAGCTTATTCTCCCTGCAAAATATAGTAAGCAATATGATCGAGCTCCTACTGCGCAAGTAGTTATAGTTCTTTGTCTTTCTGCCATCTCATCTATTCTACCAGAACAATTCAAGCCATTCTTGACAGATCGCTTCCTGTGACTGACACAATGTTCCCCTCTTATCTATATGATGCTTCTGTAGCATACAATGCTCGAAGGAGTCGGAATGGGCTCTTTAGGGGGCACCTTTGGGTTTATGTGCACATTTTCTTGCTCCGACTTTCTCTAATCTTATATTTGCAACAGGCATTCAAGGTTCTTTTCACTGGGCCAAGTTCTGCTGCGATGATCAACTTCAATGCTGGTGCTCAAACTCGCCGATGCCAGGCTTATGTTTATGGCCTGTGCAAAGTTACTCCAGAAACTATTGCTTATGCCTGCCTCCATGCAAGTACTTCATTTCTACTTAAGCACCGCTACTGATCTTTGGGTTTCTTACTTCTGTAGGCAAATTTCATGTTATCGTCTGCCCGGGAATGGCGAACTGATACTTCGCCTTTCTCCAAGGAACGATACTTCAGCAACATTGCTACTATCTTGTCCAAGGATGATCAGTGGACAAAAGATCTTTTCAGCTGGGCAAACAAGTAAGTCACCCACTATCCTCGATAGCTTTCTCTCTGACTTCAATGACACCCAGCCTTATTTTTGGCCATCCTGATGGTGCTCCTGAGCAACATTCCCCTCCTCCTGAAGATGGTCCTTCTGACATTCAGCTCTTTTGGGACCAAGCTGATGGCGACGATGGTTCTGAAGATACTGGTAGCGATGGCGAAAATGGGGAGGAAGCTGATCAGGGTGAAATTGATAGTGATAGACTTGAGGTGACTGATATCGATAGTAAGTAAAGTCTTTCTTAAATTGCAATACCTAGCACTGAGATGAGTTCCTAGGTGAAACTGGAAGTGCTGCCCCTCAGTCGCCCTCTCGCATTCGCACTGCCTCTGACCGAGATGCTATTGAGACTGGAGAGAGCAGTGCCACTGTCAATATTGACACCAATGCCGACGTTGCTGGTGAGCCTGCCAACAAGCAACAGCACGTTCTGTAGGTTTTTATTCTACTGCATCAGTGGCGATCTTTTCATTTTTTTAGTAATTTTATTATGCATAATTCTTGTGAACGGCACCCCTCTCACTTACTTATCACTATGCCTTGGACTTCATATACTTTTGGTTTGATGTCTTTGCCAGCAAATAATACATACTTGCTCTGTCCAATCTTGATGCATGATATGCTCTTATGGCTTTTTTCTTGAGTATTTGCTATTCTAAGGCTTTTGAGCTTGTAATTGCTAGTCTATAGTGACTGGGATAAGGTTAGTAATTGCACTGCTGCATTGCAGAGCCATGAATTGCCAGCTACCCTGATCAAAGCTTACACTTCTCATTGTATCTACTAAACCATTAATTGTCCAAGATCTTAAGCGAAGCTTTGATGTACGAAAGATTTATCAGCCAATATCACTTAAGGCAAGCCTTCCGATCAGTTCTATTATGAATAACCTTAGGGGTTTTTGAAGCTCAAGAAACATTGCATTGTTTTGGACGAGACTAGTACTATCTTGACTCTTACATTAGCAGATAAAACTCCTTGTCTCACTTTGAGCCACATCCTGCATGGCCACCTAAATCTGGGGTCAGTATTCAATACATACAATTGTCGGAGTAGACTCACCTCTATTCTGAGTGACTAAAACCTCTTGGTGGTTCTGTGCACCCAGAACCTTTTGTACATTTTGATTCTCATAAATATTTTGAACAATTTGACTATTTCTAATATTCACAAGCACCCAATTACATCACAGCATCCTAGACCTCATACCCTAGTCAATTCCTCTGATCATCTGGTTGTCTATCATTCTTTGAATTTCTCACAAGGTAACAAGAGCATTGAACCCTCTACCAGGAATTGCAATGCTTTTTATAACAGCCAGAAGTTTTAAGCCTTTCAGCCATTCTAATCCAACAATACATATTTTGTCATTAGTATGGATTAGAGTTTTCTCAACCACCAAAGACTGGCAATTCTCTCTTACCATTCCAGTCATGTAATTCTTCCCTTATTCACAATATTACAATAAAATATGATTGAGAAGAAATTTATTACACTCAAGAGAAGCTTCATGTCAACCTTGGAGTAATTCCCAGACATGCTGAGGTTCAACCATCATATTATCACCTTATTTGTCATTTTGGGGCTTGAAAGTTTTTTTCTGGTTTGCTGATGTGGGCACAAGGTTAGTGTTCAGAGAAAGACCAAGTGATGGCCCAGATTGTCCTTCAATGATTGAGGAAACACAAAGCTTAGAATGTTCTTGGACAAGACTACAATTAACAGCCTCAAGAACATTTTGGGTTTGTTTAGCATCCATATGGGTAACTGTTTTGTAATAAGGGATAAGGACCTGTTTTCTTGAAGGTCCACATATAGTCAACTTCACAACAAATTTTTTCTTGGGCTGTGAAGCATTAGTTGTTCCACTACTGGCATTTCCAATAGCAGCTTGATGTATAGTGATAATATGATCAGCTGGGAGCTTGTTGCCATAAAGTTTGGTGAGTTCAACTAGGCCAATAGCCTGTTTGACAGCATCCATAGATGGGGAAGGTGCATTAGAGTGCTTGGAATCAAAGCATGCAGTGTCTGCAAAAGACTTTTTAGGAGCAGCAGAAGAAGATTTGTTAGTAGGGGTAACTTTGGCATCATTAGCTGGAATAGGAGTTGGCAGGAAGGTAGATTTGATAGGAGGCTTAGGTGGTATTCTAGAGACTTTGTGAGATACTAAAGGTTTAGTGCCTTTGGTCATAATATGAACAATATCAGGAGTGCTAGTCTCTATATTGACATCAACATTTCCAAGAGGCTGAGAAGAAGGAACAACTTCACAAGCTTTTCCTTTTAGAGGCTTGAGGTTGTATTGATGAACTCCCAGAAAGAAGAGTTTTTTGATCAGTTTAAGAACAGTGAAGTTTTTGTCTCCTTCAGAGGTATATCCTTCAATAATTTCTGTGGCTTCAATGGCAGTGTGAGCCCACCCACCATCATGAATAGCAGTCACCAGGTAGGCAAGCTCATCAGCAATAGCAGTGTCAGAAGTAAAAATTCCCTTGTTAACAGAGAAGTCAGAAAACCAGTAGGTGTATTTTGAATACCCATAGCTGCATCATCAACCATATTATTAAAATCATCAACAGTAGGCTGATTGTCACCTTGAGTGACATCAGCTTCCTGATTATTTCCATCATTGACATCTTTCATTATATTATTGTTGTCAATTCATGGCTGTGGCTGCACTTGTGTAGCCACAGTATGTATGACAGCTTGTGGAGTTAAACCACCAGCAGTCTTAGTAGAAGAAGTGACAGCTTACAGGATAGAACCACCAGCAGGTTGGGATAGGTGTGTGACAATCTTAGATATTTTGGGATCAAGTCAAGGAATAGGAGGAAGAGGCATGGCCCTGACAGAGTCAAGAGCAGAAAACATAGAATCACTGTCCCAGTTGGTGAGGACAGTGTGTTTATTGGGACCAGATTCAGCTGGTGGCAGAATCATGGATGGTATATCTTGAACAAATGGAGGAAATCCCCCTTTATTACAAATAGCTTGAGACATGGTGGTGACAACATGTTCTTGAGATGTTTCTTTTGTAATATTTTCAAAGTGCTGCTATTGGTTGGATGGCTGGGCTTCAAAATCAGTAGTATGCTCTCTGTGGTCAGAAGAGATAGAATGAGGAACAGGAATATTCTTGTTGACTTTGCAAGTGCCAAAAGTGTTAATTGGCATAGGAGTAAGCTGTGTACTATTGGTGTAAGGTGATTTAGTGTTGGTAGGAGTAGTCATTCCAGCAAGGAGAGTGAGTTGATTAGGAGGAGGGATCTTAGTCCTCAGTGGTAATAAAGTAGATTGTTTGAGGACAGGTGAACTAGACCTGTCATCATGTTGTCGGAAACTGGCAATAGAGCCAGCTCTAGAGGGAGCATGAGAATGTTGGTGAGAATGTTCCCAGACAGATGGGGAGGGAGAATCATCTTCTTTGCCACATGAAGAGGATTCATATTTGTTGTCAGAAGGAGCAGCCTTTGCTAATAATTCTTCAGTAGCCTGAACATTAACAGTAGTAGCTGAATATCCAGCATATGTTATAACACCCTTGAGCCTCATCCCAAAAGCATACTTCAAGCTTCCACCAGAATCTTTGATGTCTCTACTACTATCACCCATAACTTCAAATATCATAGTGTGTTCAGTATACAGAAATACTACTTGAAAAAACAATAATGGTGGTATATGGGAGAGGAAGGTTGTGTCTGAACCAATTTGTCCATCAACAGTTATGGTGAGGGGACAATAGTGTGTAGCTGTTCCTAGTTAGTTGGTTGTACTATCAGCATTTCCAATAGTGATAGGGTTTTTGAGAGAGAAAAGAAGGGGTTTGAGATTATAAATATGGATGAATGAGGGGTTGACAAATTTTCCTGAAGCACTGGAGTCAAGAAGGGTGAGGATTTCTATGTTTTCCTTAGAGTTTGAATCTATGTTAAGGTGACAAAGAAGATGTATTACTTGACTGGATGACTGGTAGAGTTGTACATTATTTATAGAATGTCCTGCATTCTTAAGTGGATAAGATCTGGAAGGTGGGGAAAGGGGAGAGCTTGATGTGGCCTGGGCAAGTCTCCTTGGGCAAGATCCTTTATATTTTGAATGTCTTGATGGGAAATTAAGTTGAGAGTGTCGATTTCTTCATAAATTTCTTCTACTTCACTTTCTTCAGCATCATCTACAAGTTCTTGTATTCCTAGCATTTTCTTCTTGCTGAGGTGATGTTTCTCTTGTTGGTTGCATGAGGTGGCATTTCTGGGGATATTGCAGGAAAATTTGGGTTGTAGGGATGTATTGGATGATGAAGAAATTCTTGGGCCAATCCTGGAAGATAGAGATAGTTGTAGGACTTCTCTGAGGGGGCATTTCACAGCTCTGTAACCTAGTTTGTAGCAACAGAAGCAACTGCCTGACTTCCAGTCACATTTCTGTTTGTCAATGAATATTGTGTTGAGGTGTTCTTGTACCAGCTGTTCTGCAGCAGCTTCAACTTGTTCTTGAAAAGTTGATTCATCATCTTCAGATTCAGAGTTGACATTTTGGTCAAGAAATGTTTCATTTGCCTCCAGATGGATGTTGTTGATCCATTCTGAGATGGCATTGATATCCATCACCATAGAGTCTTTCTGTGGCAGTGAGGTGTGAGGCAGAAGGCTTGGTCAATAAATCAGAGTTTGGAAATTTGATGATTTATGTTTTTGACATTGGCCTGTCTGATGTCCTCTGGAATGTCCAGTATTTTTCTTCCATCTTAGCAACTTGAGCCTATGCTCAGGCAGTGGTGATCCAAGCATTGAGGGTGTTTGCAAGGTTTTGTGAGATTGTTTTGTATGCAATTTTTGGATAGAGCCCATTTTTGAAATGGTAAACCTTTTTCATTTCTCCTGTAATTCTGGTCTGTGTGACCAAGGAATGGAATTTGGAGATGTATACCTCAATGTCTCTGTTTCCTTGTGAAAATGACAAGAGACAGTTGAGGATGTTGGCTTGAGTGCTAGCTGGTTGGTATGAGGTGTCCATTTCTGTCCAGAAGGTATCATAGGCTATGGGCATAAATCCTGTGGTTGTAGTTGAGTTTGTCTCAATATAAGCAGATTTCCATGATGCTGCTGGTCCATCCATGTAGGATAGGATCCATGGTATGGCAATGGTATTGTCAATATTGCTGGTAGTGTTGTTAAATAGTGTGGCATTTGCTGAGATGTAGAGTTTGATGGCTTCTTTCCATCATCTGTAATCCTTTGGGTTACCAAGAAATGTTGGTGGAGTGTTGAATTTAGGTTGTTTCAGAGTTGTTGTTGTCATGTTGGGTACACCAGTTAGGGGTGGATTAGATGGTGGGTTTGGAGACAGTCGACATAGGGTTTTAGGTATATTCCTGACAGGTGGCAGAGATATGGTTCTGGGTGTTCTTGACAGAGTTGGAGTGTGACCTGTAGGTTGTGGTGGAAGTGGGGGAAAGGAAGATTGTCTGGAGTCTGATGGTAATCTGGAGGTGGGGTCAAGGATGAGTTCTCTAGTTTCAAGAGCTTCAAATACAGAGAGTTTGAAGGAATTAAGTAATTTCTTGTAGGACTGGAGTCTGTGGTTATAGAGTCTTGTTGTACTGTTTTAAGGTCAGGTTTTGTGATGTTGAAAAGTTCATCTGCAACAAAAGATTGTTGTTGGATAAGAAACTCATATAGGGTTGATTCAAGGTTGTTAAGAGGATTGTTGACTGATTTATTGTTATAGAAGGAGATAGTGTTGTTGAGTTGGGCAATATCTTGTTGTTGTGTTTTTGCCTTAGCTTATTCAAGTCTCTCTTCTTTAGCAGGGGTGAGTCATATGATCTGGGTTTGGGATAGGGTGACTTCAGCTGGTTCTAAAGTTTGTCTTCCTTTTTCTTTGTTAGAGGAAGCAATTGTGAGTGAGTTGGAGGAGAGTAATGTGCCTGGGAGTTTAGGCAAGGTTTCAGGGGAAGGTGAAGTGGTGTGAGTGGTCAAGGTAGTAGCTGTTTCTCCTGATGATGAACTGGGCAGTGGAGAATTCTTTCTACATTCTCTGGCTTCTTTTCTTTGTTTGGAGGTAGAGAGGTATGGAGCTTCTGAAGAGGTGGAGCATGTAAGCAATAGGAGTGAGGGTTGAGGCAGTATTGTAAAGCAAGATGTGCAGCATTGTAGTGTTTGTTTGGATTATTAGAGGTTGAGGTTGAAGTAGTTGTCCAGGAAGATGAAGAGGTGTCTAAGTGGATATAGAAGGTAATAATAGAAGAGTAATGGGATTCAGAGTAATGGATTCAGTTTGGGTAAGTCAGTGACCTTGGTTTGACTTCTTCTACAGTAGTACACAGAGCTTGTAGGATGACAGGGACTTAGCAGGAGTTTGTCAAATTATAAGCTCTTGTTTACATCCTGAACTAGACAGTTATTGTTAAAGGTTGGACAGACACTCTTGTATAGGTAACAAGGATAGTGTGGAGAGTCTAGTGACTGTGGTGTAGAGTCCACTTGTGATTAGAAGCCTAGCAATAGAGCATAGAGCCAATCAGTACAGGGAGCCTAGCAATAAGAGCATAGAGCTTGCAGTATAGAGTTGCCTAGCAATAAAGTATAGAGCCCTATGGAATCCAAGAGTACAATGTATGTGGAGGTTTACAAAGGAAGTTATATACTTATGTTATTGCTACCTGACCTATCTGGGAGACTCAGTGGGCCTTACCACACACTCTAGTGACAAGGGTCTAGTCTAGAGCAGGGTGTAATATGCAAAGGTTATGTGCAACATACAACACTTATACACAAGTGAACACAAGTAGAGTTTAAGAGAGTGACTGATAAGAGCTCAACTAGGATATTCAGGCAAGAGGTTTATGCATGATATAAACTAGTATATAACTTGGAGTTATACCTACTAATATATTAACTTTATATACAAGTTCTATACTACCTACTATAGATGATGACTTGGTCTAAGGTATAGATAAGAACTATGCTAGGGTGTGGAAGAGGACTACAGAGTGCAGAGTACAGTCAAGGTTAGTACTGGGTGAGGTTGAGCACTACAGAAGCAAAAGGTGGAAACATACTATATATAAGGAAAGAATCTGTCCTATATATGGGAGTGGATCAGAAATAGAATGACAAGTTAAATATGGAGTTATTAGAAGGGAAAATAGGCATATCTGGATCAAATATGATGTTATCATCCAAATATAGGAATAAAGTTTCATTGATCATAATAAGAACTCTGCAATGAGATGTTCAACATAGAGAGACATATCAGAAGAATATTTCTCACTCTATTGACACCAATTGAACAACTCAAAGAGAGGACTCAAACTCCCTGGTACATAATGAAAATAGGAACTTGGCTACTGACTCTAACAATAACAGAACTTTATGAACTCAGACATCTTCTATCCAATGACCCTCTTTCTCTCCATCAGATCATGGAAGAAGATACTTCCACTGCCATCAATTGGGCCATATCAAATCAGAATGTTCAAGCTGTCACTGCTTTGGTTGCTGCCAATATAGTCTCAGGCACACTACATGCCAGTGTCTGGAAAATCCTTAACTGAGAAATCAATCACAAGTTCTTTATTCCTCTCTTTACTCCCAACCATCCTCTACCAGGTCACAATCCAGCCTACCTAGAATTTGACAACCTGATATACCCACTCCAGCTAATTGTAATAGAAGCCAAGAAGAAGAATCTTAATCAAATGATCACTCTTCTCCCCAAACCAGCCACTCTAGCAAATATATCCTTATCTGACCCAATACCCCCATCCCAGTCCTGGCCTATCCTTCCAACTATCCTGACAATACCTCCACTCAACAGCAAACTATCCCCAACAATGAACAACCCTCTCCAAGAGCTATTTTTGTTGAAGTCCTCAACTGACAAGACTAATGTTGAAACTAACCCACCCAATGATGCCCCATCTGACTTGCTCTTGTTCCCCCCTCTTACACCAGAATCCCTACCATTGTATTTAATGACCTTAGCATCCAACTATGTCTTTCACCAAGTAGATCCCTAGACAGGACATTGTCAAGTATATCTGCCCCTCCTCACTGCTATCGAACAACCTGACCTCACTCTCACAATTGTGCTAGGAAATCAATGTGAGATAGAACAGTTGAGTCATCTCTTTACTGACCAGATTCCAGAGATTGACACCTCAACTATATCTTTGACCTCTTCAACATTGATCCCTATACTGATTTTGATCTAGTGGCTAATTACAACACTTCCAGAAAAAGATACTTCAATTGTTAATAGGATTGATATGGAGATTAATCCTTACAAAAGGGATAATATTATGATCAATGGGACTTCATTCCCATATTTGGACAGTGACATCATATTTGATCTGAACATGCCTATTTTTCTTCTAATGACTCTATATTATTTTACTTTTGATCCACCTCCATATATAGAATAGATTCCTTTCTGATATGTAGTATGTTTCCACCTTTTCCTTTGTACAGTGCTCAACCTCACCCAGTACTAACCTTGACCATGCTCTGCAGTCTGTAGTTTCTTTCCTTATCCTAGCATAGTTCTTACCTGCACCCTAGACCAAGTCATCATCTATAGTAGGTAGTATAAAACTTGTATATAAAGCTGATGTATTAGTAGGTATAACTCCAAGTTATATACTAGTTTATATCATGCATAAATATCTTGCTCCAATATTCTAGTTGAGCTATTATTAGTTGCTCTCTTAAACTCTGCTTGTGTTTGCTCATGTATAAGTGTTGTACATTGCATGTAATCTTTGCATGTTATACCCTGCTCTAGGCTAGACCTTTGTCACTAGAGTGTGTGGTAAGGCCTGCCAAGTCTTCTAGATAGGCTAGGTAGCAATAACAGTTAATCTTGATAATCTTCAAGCCATCTTAAAATCAGAAATTGCTGAAGCACAGCAGTGTTACCAATGGTCTGCCAATACACACTGCCTGCCTGCTCCTGATTTCCAAGTTGGTCAAAAGATTTTTGTGAAAGCTAAGTATTTCTGCACTATCTGTCCTTCTAAAAAGCTTTCAGAAAGATTCCTCAGTCCATATAAAATTATTACACAGCCTGGCTCTTATTCCTTCACCCTCTGACTTCCTGAGTCCATGTGTGCTGTCTATTCCATATTCCACATCTCCATGCTTGAACTATTCACTCCCAATCTATTCCTAACCTGCTTTATTCCACCTCTAGCTCCAGTCATCATCGATGGAGAGCCCGAGTTTGAAATTGCTTACATTGTTGACTCCAAAATCAATTGGTGCCAAGTATACAAGCTCTTCTACAAGGTTATTTGGTTAGGTTATGAAGATACTGAAGACAAATCCTCCTAGCTTCTCATCTCTAAGCTTGAGCATGCCTCTAAGCCTGTCTCTGACTTCCATGCAGCTTATCCCCATAAACCAGGTCCCCTTTCCTCCTTGTAGTTATTCATATCTTATTTCTGCTCATCTCTGACTATTCCATTTTCTCTCTTATATACAAAAATCTTGTCTCCTCTCAAGTTATATACCTGTAATTCTGCCTCATTCTGAATATCTCCATTTTCTCTTTTATTTACTACAAGTCTCTTATCTCTCTCAACTCTCAGTATCTTGTAGTTGTCCATCTCCTGCCTAATCCTGCCAGTTTCCTTCCTCATCTAAATATCTTCTGCTTTGTCTTGAAACTTTCTCCTATGCTCTAATAATTTCTCTCTCTCTCTGTTTCTCTCTCTATTTTCTTTCTACATACATAGTTTCTCACCTTCTGTGCCTTTCCACTTTCCTTTCAACCTTTTCCACCTCATTTTGTTTCTCTCTTCTATTCACCTTTTCAAATTTTCACTAAGTTTCCCTTACCACTTATTTCTGATTATTTTTGATTTTCTTATTTCACACCAAAAATTCCCAAGACAAAAAACCACTAAAATTTATATTCTCTCCCCCAGCAGTATAGTCCAAATGTCCAAAATATATGTAGCAGTCCCAAGAAGCAGAAAGAAGCAGCCTCTGACATCCCTAGTCCTCCTCTATCTTGTTGCCTTGCTTCTCAGCCTTCTCTTCATCATTCTCCACTGTGTTCCTGCTTGAACTCCCTGCTGATCATCCCATTTTCCACAATATATATTTGTTCACCAAATCCAGAGTCCTCACAAAGTGGAAATATAACTGGTCAGCAATTGCAACTAGGTTGTTGATGGTCCTGATGAGTGCTTTCATTACACTCTCATTGATGTTGATGGGTGGCTGGTTGAGTAGCTTCATTACTGGCTGACATTTCTTTTTGTGCTTATAGCACAGCCCACAAGACTGAGTTATTATATTGCTAGGAAATGATTGGTTGTTAGCACAATCAAACAAACATAAAATTCTCACTCTTTTGATGAGGCAATAATGCAATTCAATCTATAGTCATAGTACCTCTGACACTTTCTCTTGCTGTCCATCACTGGCCTAGGTTGAATTATAATAGTCAGCTCCCTCTTCTTATGCAGTTTTTTGGTGGCCATAGATTCTTCTTCCTCCTCCTCATCTTTGTCCTCATCCTCCTCCTGCACCTGCTTCTGACTCAATCTTTCTGATGCTGTCTGCAATGACTCAGCCATTGACTCATCTTGAGGCTGGGCCTGGCCCTTACCCTTCTTCTTCACCCTCACAGCTGCCTGCTTCTTCTCCTCCTCTAGCAAATGCTTTTCTGCCACTTCCTGCTCATGTTCCTCCTTGTGCTCTGCATGCTTCTTTGCCAATCATTCTTTCTTCTTAATCCTCACCAACTCTTCTTTCTCTCAATGCTTCTCCTCTTTTGCCCTCAGCCTCTCCTTTCCTACCCTTTTTATCACCTCTTCCCACAATTATCTTGTCTTGGCAAGTTGCTACTGATGTTCTGCTGCACCAATGGTGGGGGTCTGGGATCACTGAGTCTGAGTTGGTGGAGGGCTTGACATAGTGGTACAAAGTTAAGAACAAAAAAATTCAAAGTTCATCTTATATATATATAAAGGTGTATGAAATTCCCATGCAGTTAATTCCATTAGCCACAAAGGCTCAGCCTTAAGGGGAGAATACTGTTACAATTCATACATTCTGGACAAACCCTAACTATTACTGACTGTTTTCAAATTATTTTATTTCTATTCCTACTATTTTATATCTCACTATTTCTTTGTATATTATTTGTTTCCAAATATTCCCACACAGTTTCACTTGTCTCCCTTTAGTTTCCTCTCTCTTCTTATTCCTGTCAATTATTAGTTCTTATTCCTTTTTATACTTTTCTGTTCAGTACTAATTATTTCCACTTTGTCTTCTTATTTTCTTTTATGCTATGCCTGCCTTTTATAATTTTATTCTTACTTTATATGTCACTGCCCATTTCTCTTTGTATGCCTATTCTTCATACTATGTCATTCCTCTTTATTATCTTCCTGTTATCTCTATCACATGCCTATTGCATCATATAGTTTTTTCTGTTTATTCCACTTTCTTGTTTATCACTTTCCAATATTTTCTATAGATATATAAGTAGTAGATTACAGTCATGTATTCTCCAGTCTGATAATTAACTTAGTTTGACACTTTTGATTATTCCAACTTTAAGCTATTCATCCTCCCAATTTTCTCTAAGTTCTTTCTCACCCTTATTCCTAAATTAGACTATTAGCAGTGGAATAGTACAGTATATAAGCTAAAGCCAAGGTCTATTTCTAAGTTCTTCTGATTTCTCCAATCTTATGTCTCTGTCTCTGTCTCTATCTCTATATTGATTGTTCCTGACTTTTTCTAATCCTTCTATGTTTATTCTCTCTCAGTTCCATCCAGAACTTAACACTAAGTAGAAATAATAGAATTTCTCTTAGTTAAGAGCTCATCATATATACTACTCTATAGAATTTCTCTTAGTTAAGAGCTCATCATATATACTACTCTATAGATCTTGTCTAAGTATAGTAATTACTCTATATAATAACTAGGATCTAGAGTTATCTATTTTTATATTTTTAAAGATTCTATAAAGATCTAAGTACTTGTCTTTCTATTATATCAGAGAGAAAATAGATTAGATTCTGTTATATTAGAAGAAGCATAGATTAGCTTCTCTAATTATATACACAGCCTCAGTGGCACTGATAGAGCTTCTATCAAGAAGTTGGAAAAGCATTAATCAGAAATCAATAATATTCTAAAGTATGATTGAATATATATCAAATATATTGCAATAGAAGTTCTTCTATTCTAATAATAGTTAAAGTTTCAAGATTTTATAAGAATTCTAACTATCAATAGATCAGGGTTAAAAGTTTTATATTCACATATGATTGGAGTTTAGAATTTATATATTTACATATAATAAAAAGCATAAAAACTGTATAACATATATTATAACTATATTACTCAAGAATTCAAGTATAAATAGATTGAATAGGATTTATAATCCAAGTTTTTAAGTTTTTAAAAATATTAACATTGATTAACTAATATAAAATAATATTGCTTATATATAGTTAATATTATAAGCTTAGTGTAAAGTAAAGATAATTATAATAATTATATTATATAGTTTTATATTTATAGAATATTATATCATATGATGTTATATGATAAAATTATTATAAGGTATTGTTAAAAGTAAAGTCAAGTATTATTAAAGTATTATCAACTTTATTATAAATATTATAATATAGTATAGAATATTATTGATAAATTACTGAACTACTTAGTATTCTCTAGATAGAAGTTCTACAGAGCCACCAAGATTGATGGACTACCACTCTCTCTTTTCATTCCCTTTATAAAACTATTTCCTATCTTTTGTCTTATAAATCAAATTTTTAACAAAGTATTTGTATATCTGCCTTATAAAAAATGTTATCTCAATAGGAAGTATAGATGAATGCTCTCTTCCTATACTGATTCTATCTACTAGAATGGATAGATATATTCTGATGATGATGTATGTAAACAGACATATCTATATTTACTCTCATCAAATCTCTATCTTCTGAATATAATACTTGATATGCTCAAAAGTAGAACTTACTATCTTTTTTTTTTTTTTTTTTT
>KQ962669.1:59779-75218 GCA_001563735.1 Leucoagaricus sp. SymC.cos
AGTTGCCTGGATCTCAAGGGGGAGAAAGGAATATCAGCAAGCAAGACTCCAGACAACAAGCTACTTACCTCAAAATCCATCTCAGAAACTGATGACATCAATCCCAAGCTTCTGGCTATCAAGTCTGAGCTCACTACCATCATGCCTAATCCCACCACTGTTAAATCTGAGTCAAACAACACTAGTTCTATTCTACTTATCAATGAATGCCCTCAATGCACCTGACTCCCCAGTCAGAAAATATGTAATATCCTTGAAGGAAGAGCCCTATCAGTTGCTGAAGGGGAAGAATGGGAGAAAGTGTGGACATTTGTGTCTGAAACCAGTAACACTGAAGTCCTAGAGCCTGTCAACTTGAGGAATGCCATGAGGAGACCTGATTGAGGGCTATGAAAGAAGACAATAGAGGAAGAGCTTGAGATATTGAAAAAGGCTAGAATGTGGGAGTTAGTCAAGGCATGTGATGGCACCAACATTGTTGGCTGTAAGTGGGTATTCAGGGCAAAAAAGGATGTAGTGGGAAATGTGGTTTGTTATAAGGCCCATCTTGTTGCACAGGGATTTTCACAAGTGCCAAGCATTGATTATTTTGATACCTATGCTCCTGTTGTGTGTCTAGCATTAATTCAAACTGTTCTCACTATTGCTGCAGCAAGGGATATGGAGATCCATCAGATTGATATCAAAGGGGCTTTCCTAAATGGGAAGCTAAATGATGACAAGATAATCTACATGAAGCAACCTTCTGGATTTGCTGATTCAACCTCCCCTAACCTTGTATGCTGATTGGTAAAGATGCTGTATGGACTCAAGTAGTCTAGTTGTTGATGGTATCAGCATCTTTGTGAGATTCTAGTAAACACCTTAGAGTTCTCTCAGTATGATGTCAATAACAGTGTTTTTTACAAACTAACCTCAGATGGGCTGATAATCATACTTGTGTATGTTGATGACTGCACTCTTGTCATGACTACAATCAAGCTGATATATTGGGCAAAGAAGGGTATCTCTGAACAAGTTGAAATCACTGACTTGGGAGAGATCTATTGGCTACTTGGAATTGAAATCAAAAGAGACAAGAGTTGAGGCATAATTTCATTATCTCAACATTCCTATATTGACACATTCCTTCAAGTCTTTGATTTAGAAGATTTGAAACCATTGAATATCTCTATAGACTCTTCCCTATGTCTTATCTCTGACCTCTCTCCAAAATTAACAGCTGAAATTGCCTGCATAGCCAAGATTCCTTATCAGGAAGCCATTAGCAAGCTTATGTATGCAGCACTTGGTACATGACCCAATATCACTTATGCCATTCAAAGACTCTCTTGTTTCACCAAGTCCTCTAAAGAGGCACACTGGGAAGCTGTTAAATGAGTGTTTTGTTACCTCAAGTGAATATATGACCTTTGGCTCACATACAGTGGCACTCAATCTTAAACACTTGAAGGATTTACTGATGCTGATGGAAATATGGCCAAAGATACAGTGAGGGACAAAACTGTTACAATGTTTTAAGTATTTCTACTAAATCATGAATAACTTAGGAACTAAGTGAGCTGGAATCTTGGATTTTTAAATGGAGATAGCCCTAGATATTATCTATCCAAACATATACAAATCATTATGTAAGCACAATCCTTTCACACACTACAAATTATATAAAAGTATGAGTATATTATAATAGTTTTGTCCCTCTTGAAAATTATATACTATTTAGAGTATTTAGTACTTGGTATAGCCTCCCTTAGCCTTTACAACAGCTGCAACCCTTCTAGGCATACTTTCTGTCAAATTCTGACATACAGAAGATGGAATTTCATTCCATACCTTCTAGGTCCTTTCCTAAAGTTCTGTTATGCTAGAAGAGGGTTTTTCATAGTCTCCAAGCCTTGCCTTGAGATGAACCCAAAGGTGTTCAATTGGGTTGAGGTCTGCTGATTGAGGAGGCTATATCATAACTTCTAGACCACTGTCTTCTAGCCACTTCATAGCCTTTTTGCTCTTGTGCTTAGAGTCATTGTCTTGCTGAAAAATGACATCTTTAGGATTTTTGTTGTAATATGCAAGGCTTTGCTGGAGTTCATCTTTCAGAATGGACACATAAAGGTCAGCATCCATTCTCCCATTAATCTTAGTCCCATACCCAACTAAACTCCTTGTCAAAACATACAGCTCCAAAACATCAAAGACCCTCCTCCAAACTTGACTGTCTCCTCTACCAGCCTATCAGAAAGTGTTTCTCTAGGCATTTTCCACACCCATTTCCTTCCAGCTGACTCTAAGCAATAGACTTTAGTCTCATCTGTATAGATGACCCTTTTCCAGTCTTCAACAGTCTAGTGTAGATGGGCCATTGCAAAATCCATATATTCCTTCCTATGTTATTTGGAGAGAAAAGGTTGTTTTTTCTTGACTATAGCCTTTATTCTAATTGTTTAGAGCCCCCTTCAGACAGTCTTTAATAAGAGAGGTTAGTTGGTGATATTTTTCAAGATTTTGGTGACCTTAATGGCATTTTCAGCCTTGCAAAAAGTGATAAGGCATAGGGCATATTAGATGTTAGATGGTGAAAGCTTGTGAGGATGGCTATCAGTAGACTTGGCAAGATCAGGGCAGCATTTATTGCAAATATGGGATATGGTTGCTGAAGAAAAACCAGTGATTCCTTCAATTTGGTGAGCAGAATGTCCTTGGTTAAGAAGATGAATAATATAGTTGTATTGGGTAGAAGTAAGTCAGTGCATGGTAGAATAATGAGTTGTGGGGGACTATAGGTATTGTACAAGGGTATATATATCTTTCTCAATCAAATCACATGATTTTATTTGCACTTATTTGCATATAATCAACAAAGTCATATGATTTCACAGAGAGGGACAAAACTGTTACAATATACTTATACTTTTATATAATTTGTAGCATGGGAAAGGATTCTGCTTACATAATGATTTATACATATTTGGGTAGATAATATCCAGGGCTATCTTTACTTAAAATACCAAGATTTCAACTTGCTTAGTTCCCAGGTTATTCATGATTTAGTGGAAATGCTTGAAACATTGTAACAGTTTTGTCCCTCACTGTAGATGTTTTACTTCCAGATATGCATTTATGATCAATAGCAGTGCTGTATCATGGAGTGCAAAGAAACAGAAGATTGTTATGCTCTCTACAACTGAATCAGAATATGTTGGTGCTGTTCATGCTGCCAAAGAGACCCTCTGGCTATGATCTCTCATTTCTCAAGTCTTCAACACTCAACTTGATCCTACTACACTATTTTCCAACAATTAATCAGCAATCATGCTCACTATGAATCATCAGTATCATCCCCACACTAAGCATATCAATATCCATTACCACTTTATCTGCTGGGTAGTCAAAGATGGCAAGATTTAACTTGTTTACTGTCCAACAGCTGATATAGTTGCTGATATTTTTACCAAAGTCTTACCATCTCCTAAGGTAAAACATTTTGCTAACTCACTCAGCCTCAGTATAGCTTGAGGGGAAGTGTTGGAATACAAGCATGTACCAAGCCATGGTGATGTGTGTAGTGACATGATCACTGTGTTAAGTTGTGTATTTAATGTGCATAAAGATTTCTTTGTGTTATAAAGCTAGGATCAATTTATGTAGACTAATTATACCATTGCATGGATATGATACTAGACATCTTACACAGACAATTGAGTATAAATATGACTTCTTAATATACTTACCATCTCAGTTCTCATATGTCTAATAAATGACTGAGATGAGCTACTAATATTCCTTTACATATTCATTTACTTACTATATCAAAGCTTCTATTGCTGTTCCTACACCCATGCCACTCTATAATGATTAACATTCTATTTATGATTACATCAATCTATGATATACTTATAATGCTCATAACCCCTACAACTATCACAATTTTTATTATTATGGTGATACTGGATTATTTGTAATCAAGTGCATTAGGTCATTCTCTACAGAAAGCCTAACAAAGGAGGCTCTTTGTATTAGTGAGTTCAAGTCATAAATAACTTATATATACTCAATCTATTAATAGACTAGGTCTATTAATAGATCAAGGGTCCAATAATGACTCAAGAGATTCTACTCCATAAGTATTAATTAGTGATATAGAACTCAGATCAAAGTTCTATATCAAGAGTGACTTAATCAATAAGTAAGACAATAACTCTTTAAGACTCTTAGTTCCTTTCACACTTTAGTTGAGTTAAGAGACTCTATTCTCAAGGCTCCACCTAACCAAGTAGAAATGATGGTTTCTCCTTATCAGTTGAGCTCACTTATATACTACTCATACATATTTATATCTTTTTTTTTTTAAAAAAAAAAATCATAAATTTGTATACTGGTGCATGATAGCAGTCCAGTCACAAATACAGCTCATATATCTACAGTAATCTATGAAAGACCCCAAACAAAATCCTCCACAGCTCAGCTAAATATGGCAGCCTACACTATAAGATAAACTCTCTCTACACTCAAAGGTGAATGGAGAAGCAGGCAATATGCCCTCACCCCCCAAGACATCCCAGATGTCACCAGAGTGCTAAAGCCAAGCTAGCACAGCTCTCATCAGCTACTAATGCCAGACTCTCCAAGAGTCCAATAGCCCCCAGAGAACTTAGCAACTGCTAAAGAGTGACTGCACTATTGTTATCCCACAGGAAGATGTACAAAGGAGAAAGTCCTAGGGTTCTCCTTACAGAAATCTAACAGCTCCTTCCAACATTTAGGAAAGCACTGCAGATTACCAAGGTCAGAATACTTAGTGAAAATATGCTCACAGATCTGCTAATAGACAGACCCACAAGGCCAAGAGTGGTCAGCAGAGAGGTTAAACTGGCATCTAAACTCTCAGATGGATGCATGATTGAGAACTGCCTGGCACACACAGGCACAGAATGGAGAATCATGCAAATGCTTAAGCCATATACTCCCAGAGAGATAGGTGGGTATCATGCACTTGCCTCTCTCATCAGTGAGGTGCAAGAAATCTCTCCTGGAGGAGCTTGTACAAGTGAACTGCCTAGTCCACTTATCACAACAGGCCTGAGTCTCAGCTGTACAAAAATAGTTAAGAGTGGTAAAAGAGTGAACCCCAACTAGCTTCCAGGTAGCAGAGTCTATGGCATACCTATAGACTATGTGATGCAATAGCCACTCCAAAGAGAAGTAGACCTGTATGAAGGCAAAGGTGTGAGAGAGATTGTTCTCAAGCCATCTAGTGAGATGATGACAGATGAGCAGGGCCTAAGCCTGCCCATTGCTGACTGAGAGGTCCACAGCCCACCTAGCTGAAGCTGGGTGGTCAGTGAACAAAACAACATGATGAGCACCCTCCTGTACACATACAGCAAAGACATCTATCCAAATAGCATGCAGCTCTGCATCAGAAGCAGTAACTCTGCTAGCAGCTTGGCAAGTCTGTTGAACAGGTACCCCACCAGCCCAAACCCAGGCTGCCAAAACAGTCTGATAAGCCTTATCATGGCCTACTGATGCATTACCACAATAACACAGTTATCAAGCACAAGGGCCCTATTGAGCTCTGCATTCAAGATATACAGAACATTGACATCCTTCTCCTGAGGAGAGAACTCAGTGACCTGAATATGGTCTGAGAACTGGTCCATAAGACACCACCCAGAGTAAGCCTCTGATGTATCAGTGTCAAAAGTCTCCAGGGTGACTGGTAAACTCAGATACAAAATGGTATCAACAACAGCAGACTTGACTTTTTCAACAGAGCAGCCAAGCCTGATAAAGTGATACTGATGGGGATCAACACCAGAGAAATCCCAAGTCTCCAGAAACTGTCTAGAGGAGTAGGTAGAAGAGAGAGTGAGGACACAATATGCCACACACAACCTCAACTTCTTAAGATGTAAATACATAGGAATGAGGCCAGCAAGTGCCTCAACCCCACCAGATAGAGAGGTGTAGAAAGCATCTGTGATCCAGATAGCAGCCCAATGCTGCATCTTGTTAAGAGAGGTGAGATGAGCTTTATGTGGATGCAGCCCATAACACCAGAGACAAAAGCCATACATAGCAATAGACACCATATAAGACCTGTAAAGCAAATGCTTCTGCTTAGGAGACAAACCCTTAAGGGAATTACCTAGCATTCCCATAGCACAAACTATAGAGATGGCCTTAGTTGAATAATATCACACATGCTTACAAAAGTTGAGCTAGTGATCAAAATAAAAACCCAAATATCTCTAAAAGGCTTTTGGATATAAGGGAGGATCACCCATATAAAAGGCATGCCCCAAATCAATGGGGTTGTTGTTGTTATTTTTACAATAAGAGAAATGAAAGAGCTTAGACTTGTTATGCTCAAGCATAAGTCCAAATGCCATAAAAAGATCAAAAACAAACCCATATACCCTCCAAAGATATATGAGGTTATCAGCAAGCTCCCAAGCTTGGGTGATGAGAGTACTATTGTCAACATACATAGGAGAGGATATCATAGCCAAGATATGATGCCCACAAGTCAAATAGTCTGATTACTGGGGCCAAATACAATGCAGAGAGGACAGGGGACAGGGCAGAGCCCTGGCTGACACCCACATCTGCCAAATAATACTCAGAAGAGGATGAGTTCCAAAGATACCTTGTCCTCCTGCCAACAAGATAAGAAGCAAAGAAATGCTGCACATTTATGAGGAAACCCTGCCTTGACAAGACTGCCATGAGTATATCATAGTTCAAAGATGGAAAGAACTGAGTAATGTTAAAAGCAACAACACTTGTCTTGAGTCCCCTAGTCTACCCAGCCTTGACCAGATGAGTGAGGAATAAACCAGCATCCTTAGTTGACTGCTGCCAAATGCCACCTAGCTGATTAGAATGAAAGATGCCAAACTTGACACTGTCAAATTGAAGATGTGCAGACAGCATCTTCTCAATAAGCTTCCTAATCATATTAAGCAATATAATGGGCATAAATAACTTGGGTGTTGAGTAGGAGGGTTTACCAGGTTTAGGAATGATCACAGAAACTAACTCCTTGAAATGAGAAGGCTAGCACCCTATCTCAAGACAGATGTTAGCCAGTTTAAGAAAGTTCCCCAAAATAATGTCATCTAAGAGGACCTCCTTCAGATGGACCCAGGTAATATGGTCCAGACCAGGAGATGAATGTGAAGAGCATGCCCACAGTGCCTTCTTTATCTCCAACCCTGAAAAGAGAACCCAATCCTGCTCTGCTAGCAGGGTCAGCTCCTCCAAAATATGAGGATCATAAGACCACCCAGAGACAGCATTATAAGTCTTATCCAATGCTCTCCAAAGAACATCCATATCATGGCATGACTCCCCCCTATGCAAGATAGCCTTACATGGTGGGAGCTAGTAAGGTCTGACCCAGGCCATAAGGTCCCAGAGCCACTTATTCTCAGTTGCAACCTCCTTAATGCAAGCATTAAAGAAGTGCCATTTAGCCTAGTGAGCTGCCTTGCAAAACAACTTCCAGTGAGTGGGGTCCTTAGATATCTGATACCTGGTGATAGCATATATGCACTCATCATCCCACCAGGACTTAGAGTGTGCAGTAACAATGATCTCCTTGGCATGTGCATTCTATGCAGAAGAGAAGATCTCAGCAATCACCATAGCAGCTGCCTTGATCTGATCAGAAGAGGAGAGGTTCTCAATATTGAGGGCCTGAAGACCAGTGGCAAAATTGACAAGGAACCCAGATTCCTCCAGAGAATCTCATGGGATTACTAAGTAAGAGATCCTAATCTCAGATTCAGAGATAGGAACAAGAGTAGAGATTGGGATATGGTTCAAAGGTCTATGATGGTCAAGATCCAATCTCAGAAGATTAGACTGCACAGATAAAGAACCTGTGAAAATAAGATTGATCATGGAGCCAGCAAGATCTGGATCATGAGGAATGTGGGTCAACCCAGGATTAGAAGAATGGGCCCACTCAAGCCCAACATCAGAAGTGAACTCCAAGAGGTATTACATGACAAGGGAGTGTGAGGTGTGGGCAGGATTCCACATCTCCAAGTGATAATTTAAGTCATCACCCATGTAAACAAAAGCAGGGAGCATATCAATCTCTCTAGCAAGAAAGTTGATTATAGTATATGCATCATCAGAGTAGACATTGAGAAAATTTACCACCCCCTTTGAAGTGAAGAGAGAAAGGACAAAAATATCCCAGTAGTCAATAATGTCCTGCCATATAGAAGGATGAAGACAAGCCAAGCACCTATAGACATAAGCCATGACACATGGGTTATGCTCATCAGTAGGCAGCCTTACCATATAGAGCCAATCAGGATACTTGGGAGTGTCCACAACATTGTCACCCTCAGGAGAGATAGTTAACACTGTCTGCCTAATAGTCCTCCAGAGAGGTTCCTGAATAAAGAGAATATCAAAGAAGTCCTTGAGGTTCTCAAGTACATAGTCTACATGTGCATAATTCCTATTCACATTCTGACTAAAAATCTGAACATCCTGAACTACATCTACAGACAGGTCCTCAGTAGGGCCACTAGACATGAGAAGGAGAGTGGTTAGATTTAGAGGCACAAGTGTCATAACAAGAACACACCTCCTGATACTTAGAGTGTAACCAGTCCTTATTGAACTGGTGACACCAGAATGGGCACTGCTTCAAGGTAGTAGCATGAGCCTGATGACAGTTCAGGCAGTGAGGGGAATGAGGATTCAGCTGGCCCTTAGGAGTCTTGGGAATACCCTGATGAGAGTTCCCCTTGCAGCAACCAGTGAAGACACAATGACCATTCTGGTAGTGAGGTCCACCACACAAGGGGCACTGAGGTACCTTAGCATGACAGGATTAAGATGAATGCCCCCAAGTCCAGCAATGCTGGCACAAAGAGGCACTGGGAATAGCATTGGCCTCCAGGATCTATAAGGTCTAGTAGCTGAACTGAAGGGAATACCCCACAAGGTTAGTGGCACAAGTGCCCCTCTGGGAGTCCCAGACTTCGAAGTATGCCATTACTGTGTTCAACACATGAGAATTGTAGACCACCCAAATGGGGCCCACCAGCACAAAGTGGTTTTTATGCAGCAACTGCCACATAACCTTCTCAATATACTGTGATGAAATATGCACACCCTCAGCATGTAAGAAAAAAATGTTGATGAGCTTCAGGAAGCTCTTTGATGTGAGGAGGTAGGTCTCAGAGCCAACTGGGGAAAAATACTTGCCCAATTATTTGTGAACAATATTGAGCTGCTCAAGAGAAGAAATGTCACTAGGCCTAATGGACCAGCCACTATATGCAACAGTCACAGACTTTGCCTGGAACTCAATGACATTGTTATCTGCCAAATAGTGGTTGAGGAGACAGGGAATCTCCTCAAGATGAGGCTTGGCCATAGGGTTATCCAGGATGAAAAGAACCTGCTTCCTAGAGGGCCCTTGGGTGGTAGCCTTGGGCTTCTTTGCAGACAGGACAGGAGCAGAAGGTGTGATGGGGTGCTTGGACCCTGCAGCTGCTGGAGTGGGAGCAGGAGGGCAAGCTGCTGCCTGATCAGCCTGTAAAAGAGCTGCAATAGTGGAGAGAGTAAGATTGGAGAAGGACCTGGTGACATTAACCAGGTTTTCCACTGAACTAGAGGAACCTGCCACAGGAGCAGGAGGAGCCTTGGCAGTAGCTGCAAAGGACTTAGCACTAGGCTTAGATGCAGCAGGCATGGAAGGAGGGATACTCTTAGAGAGCACCTTCTTCATGGTGGTCTTCTTCACCTTTGCCTTCCTGATGCCCTGAGGCTTAGAAGGTGGCAGGGCAGAAGCACTCCCAGAAGGCCAAGCCAGAGCACTCTCAGGTGAGCCAGCCAGAACACTAGGAGGAGGGGGGGCAGAAATCTGATCAGTGACCTGAGGGGAGACAATCTCAACAGGAGGTGCTGTAGGCTTGTGTATAATAATGTTCTCTAATGTCTTGGGAGGAGCAAAGTAAGAAGCCACAGCATCAAAGACTGTAGTCTTGGGAAAGATGGAGTCAGGGTCAACCTTAAGAAGACCTCAAGGCTCCTTGGTGATGAGTTCAGTGACACTTGCCAAGAGGGCACTGAACCCAGGAGAGGAGAGAGAAGATGCAACATCAGAGTCCCCCAGAAACTGGAGGGCTCTGTTGAGGGAGACCTTTACTGCCTCAAAGTTGGCTTCAACACTGGACATACTGTCCAGAGCCAGAAGAATGGGCCCCAAAGGGGCACTAGGCAGTGCCAAGGCTGTCTGAGAAGAAGAGTCCTCCTGAAAAAGAGCCCAAGACAATGACAGAATGGGAGAACCCTTCTCCTTGGAAGAGACAGACAATCTTCTAGAGTGGGATCAAGAAGAAAACAAGGGTTCATACTGGCACTCATGGTGATGAGTGGTGTGACCAGTCCTGGCAGCCATCCTAGGTATATAGCCAGGATCAAGAAAGTTGGTGTCAGGGACATCCCCTCCAGAGCCAGGACAAATCTGAGCTCTAGAGAAGGCTGAGGGAGTATGAGAGGGTAGATAGTCAACAGATGACAATACAGCAAGGTGTGCCATTGATAGATTGATATGTGTCCCCAGATTTGCAAGCAGGGGGTCAGACATGATGCAGCAGAGTACTCAGATCCAAAATTGGGAAGGCAGATAAGACTGTGCAAGACAATAAAGATGACAACAGTAGTATTTGTACTTGTTTACTGCCCAAGAAGATGGGAGTACAGGATAAAGAAGTGATGACATATTTGTATCTACTATATAGATAACTACAGTAATATATAAGTAGAATGTTTCAGTAACTTTGGAAATATTTAGAAAGGTTGTAGAACCTTCTAGAACATTGTAGAACATTCTAAGAATATCATAGAACAATGTAAACAGATCATAGAACATTATAAACAAGTTTTATGATTATTGTCCATGTTTGTCTTAGTAGATATAGCCTATATAAACTAACAAAGACAAATAATAACAAATAGAGGAAAATGTAATTGTTTATAACACTTATAATTCTCATAACCTTCATGATGTTTGCATTTATATTTCAAAGTCTTCTATTTATTTAGAAAACTCTACTATATCTAAACATTTATCTACTTCTTTAACACAGACTTTTGTGACTACCTATCATCATAATATTAACTTTTTACTATTATTTGTACCCAAAGACTTAACATCTTATAATTTTTGAGTTAATCTTCTTGAATTTATAATTGGTTTAACTTTAGTATTCAATCACTAATACTTCTACTTCTTCATTGCTTATCTATTATTAGTAAATATATATTAGGACATCTGAATCATTCTTCTTAGTATCTTACTAACTTATACTTTTTCTTTAGAAGAACTCCCATTCTTATCTTTCTAAGAATTATCTCAGTAACTACTATAAATAGATAGTAAATTTTGCTATTAGACTGTAGATAGATATATAGTAGAGCATAGATAGTTTTACTACTGATCTCTCTTATTTACTAAAAGTAAATAGATTATAATAGTATAAATAAATAAAGAAGATGCATAGAAGTACAAGCTTTTATTCTCTTCAGTTATCTGTCTGCATTACTATATTGACTTGCTAAGTAACCCTCTTTTAGTGAGCAATACAGAAGTTCTCACTTTTATCATAAGAATATATTGCTGTTCAGTCTTCTCTGTATTACAATGAAGACTATTAGATCACAAGATTAAGAAGTGTAAAATACTTCCTTATCCAGGATAACTTATGAGTTAATATAATTCTGTATCTATAGCAGCAATTCAGTTCTGGAGAATTGATATTTCTATATAACTGAATCTACAGAAAATATCTTAAGAGCAGTTGAACTATTCTATAATTTTCAGAGTAAAAGTCATAATAAACTTCTCTTCTCTCTCCTTAGAATTATATAATACAATCTGCTTTTTCTTAGATAGTATGAATATTAAGATAATATATAACTAAGAGATACTCTAGATCTAACAGAATAGACTCTCATCTATTACTTAATAGAGAAGATACTACTAATAAGTACTTGTAATATATTAGAGTACTTATAATAAATCTTGTAAAATTATAAAAATAATTATAGATAACTAATTTGAAAAATTGTGAGAATTTATAAAGAATAATACTAATTATAACATAAAATATAATCATTTTTCTGTTTATTTTCTATAATTTTTGTTATATAACTGGATATAACCTCATTAAATTTTATAAAAAAGTTATATTCTTCTAGAATATGTTTACTTGTTTATAAAAACTTAAAAAATACAAAAAGAAATCTTTAAAAATTATATATATTTAGAATATATTTATATATTTATTAAAAAAAACTACTAGTAAATTATAAATAAATATTAGAAAATTTCTGCATACTTTAGCTATATATAATATATATAGTTATTATACAGTATATAATAACTTATTAAATTTTAGATATTATATAATAATTACTAAATATAGTAAGATACTATATAGTAAGTACTAGATATAGACCAAATACTATATAGTAATTACTAGATATAATAAGAATAAAAACACTTACTACCAGCTATAAATAATAGATAAACTTGTTATTAATTTTATAACATATAAGACTTAGAAAAGTACTGTTATGAGAAGATGTCTTAGAATAAAGATTATGTTATAAGACTTCAGAGAATGTACAGAGTTAAGCTTATTATATTAAGATGTCTTCTCTATATTGACTCTATAGTGTTTATACATACAGATCTTAATATATAGCTTTAAACAGATTGACTATTATGCATAAAATAGTAAATATAGTTAAAAAGCCTTACATACTGCTATATAAGACTATATATTACTATATAAAGCTGTATACTACTGCACACTACTATATAGAACTATACACTACTATATAAAACTATATACTATTGCACAAAAGAAAAAAGAGAAGAAAATACATTTTAGAGTATATATAATCTCTATTACTTGCTAATTATGCTTCTATTTCAGCATTCATACTAATAGAAGCATCAGATCTCAAGAATAGATTATTATCCAACTCAACTTTATTAATATTATCAGTACTCAATTTCTCTATTGAGTTTACTTTATTAAATCCTCCAGATAATAACTGCTTTTACTTTTATCAAAGTTACAATAATGAGAGCAACTTGCACTACAGTCCAGTATTGCTCATTTCACAATAGTATTGACTTTTAGTACTACTACATAATTTATAGACCTCATACCACAATAAACTTTTTTACAACCTTATAGACTAAGATGCTAATAGCTTTATTTACTGGCTATTGATTGACTATGTCAACATGATAAATCCATTTTGATAATAGTAAGTAGTATGTACTTGACTAATATTAGACCAGTGTTTCAGAAGTACTATTTTAGTATTACTATAATTTGATTTCACAAATATACTGAAGACCTGTTATGACCTTAAGAGCTAACTTAGATTGCAACAGAGGTAAAGGCTTGAGGGCAAATAAGGGAAAAGTACAATTGGTAAAGTAGGAGAAATACATAGTTTTACCTGAGATACTTATACTAGAAGAATGGAGTAATACAGAGTAGTAAAGAGTAAAGAGCACAGAGTAATACAAAGTAAGCAGAAAATAGATACTATGGTCTACTGCAGCCTATAGATCCTATCTAGAGTAATTTACCCAGAGTTATAATATCATCTTCTCCTTAGGGTTCATGTCCTCATAAACAGACAACTAATATAAATATCTTTCTAAGATATGAATATAATGATAGAAGAGATACCTGACAGAAGTAATAGTTGTCCTTGGTGACTGAAGAGATACCTCTCATAGACTTCATATTTACAACAGAGAGAAGTGTTGATGGAACTTTTATTTTTCAACAATAAATCTTGCCAAGTCCTTCTTGACCTGAGCAATTGTGAACTGAGTGTGATGTTTATTATGACCAATGAAGAATGGAGCATTATTGGGGCCTTCTTTGTGGATAATGATATGTTGAGTATGATAGCAGGCTTGAAAGTTGGCATAGTAGTCAAGGAACTTGTCAACAATATTGGCCCAGTATTCACTATCACTTTCTCCATATTTTCATAGCATGTAGAAGTAGTTGGAAGCAATGAAGTAGATGGGGACAGATAATTTGAGGGAGTCAGTATTGTGTTTCTGGAGAAAGTTGTATAAAGTATTTGTGTCTTCAATAACTGCAGATCTTAGTATATTTTTAGGGGAAACATCACTAGAGTCATAGTCATCTACTTCTATATTCTTCTCTTCAATAGGTTCATCAATCAAGTTTTCTTTTTATATTACAATAGTACCATGGGCAGGAGATGTGTGCTTTCTGATAGGAAGTAAAGTGAGATAGATGTTAGTATGGGCATAGAATTGGGTAACTTGGGTGATGTGGTTGATAATGAATTGTTTCCCAATGCTATTGTATTTATAGAGATATTGAGCAAGAATACATTTTAGAGAGTGGGCCTTTGGGACTAGGCATACTGTTTGGACATAGCAGAGTGTGGTAGCAATTCATTCTACAAAGTCTTGGACATCTGCCCCTTGGTGTCCTCTAATACATAACTTAATAGCATTTCCTTCTAAATCTGCCAGAATCATGGTAAGACTATAAGCAGAACTGGTGAAGAGCTTTAGTTACTCTTTTAGAACAGCCAGGATGTTGATGGTGTAGGTCAGGTCATTATACAGATATAAAGGGTCCCATAAGACCTAGTTGCATAGTTCTACTATTTCTAGGTCTATACATCCTACTTCCAATATCACAGCTTTATTAGTCAATCTAAAGACCAGGGATGAGAACTTGGGTGTGGAACATTTGGTAGAGTGTAGTGGGCAGGGGAGCTTCAGGCTTCTTTGAGATCAAGAAGGATGTGGGTACAGTTGGGTAAGACATCAGGATGGACAATATTGCAATTAATGGAGTAATTGTATTTGGCAGTGATAATAGAGACAGTAATAACAATAATGAGGAGGATGGCTGTAGATGCAGAAATAGCAATGTAGACTTTGGAAGGGGTGATTAGTACTAGGATGTTTGCTAGGTTGTGTTGACTTAGTCTATAGTTTCATTGTGGCTTTTTATCAAATTTTGTGTTTCACCCCCTTTCTCAATTAGGTTCACTCTGAGAACCCGTCACGATATTCTTGGATAGCCTTCTTTGTGTTTGACAGATGGGACTTGGATAACCACTGATCGTCTTTGTCACCATACTCTTTCCAATGTACTAGATATTGTATTCCTTTATCTTGTTTTCAGTGTTCTCAGATTTTCTCAACTTCTCACTCCTCTTTAGTATTAATCAAATCTGGCAGTAGAGGAGCAGGTTTCTTCTGGATCTCAAACTCAGAATTTCTTGCTGATAATAGAAGTAATTTGTTAAAGACATTGTGAATAACCCACTGAGATAGTAGCTTGAGACAATATGCATCATTGTCAATTACCTCTGTGAT
>KQ962669.1:75244-85332 GCA_001563735.1 Leucoagaricus sp. SymC.cos
AGCTTCTTGCTTGGGCAATTTGTTGTGATGTTGGAAGCTTCTAACTATATACTATCACTAACTTGATAGTACTGAGCTCCTTTTCTT
This sequence comes from Leucoagaricus sp. SymC.cos, assembly GCA_001563735.1. NCBI lineage: Eukaryota > Fungi > Basidiomycota > Agaricomycetes > Agaricales > Agaricaceae > Leucoagaricus > Leucoagaricus sp. SymC.cos. Next base: position 75,332 of record KQ962669.1, read on the forward strand.
TTCCTGTTATATGCAACTGTCATGCTCTTTCAGTTTTGTTTCATGCTATCTACTGCTACTTCATATGTCTTAGTCAAATCTGCCACAAATTCTTCCTCTGCTGGTGCTGGTGAAGATGCCAATGTGATTCCCTTCTATGGGTGTCTTCCATAGTTCAGAAAGAATAGAGAGTGATGTGTTGCTGAGTATGGCTTGTCATTGTAATAGAATTCTGCCACTGTGAGCCATAATATCCAATTATTCTGTTTATAGAACACATACTTTCATAAAAATTTCTCCACTTCTTGATTAATCCATTCTGTCTGTCTATCAGTTTGTAGGTGGTAAGCTGTTGATAGAGTCTGTTTGATTCTGAGAGCTTTACATAGTTCTTCCATAAACTTTGGTGTGAACTGTGGTCCTCAATCACTGATGATCTTCTTTGGCAAACTATGCAGTTTTCAGATCTAGTCCTGATATAGTGTGGCAAGTTGTCCCACTGTTAATGACATAGTAGTGAGTATCACATATATCATTTTGGTAAAATGGTCAATGATAATAAGAATAGTATTATATCTATCAGATAGAGATAAGAAGCTAATTAAATCTACTGAGATCTCCTTCCAGAGATGTATTGGGATTGGTAAGGGATGTAACAGTGCTAATTTTTGTTCTCTGTGGATTTGTGTCCTTTGGCATATATCACAGCCATTAATAAATTTCTTTACATCTCATCATATACTAGGCCACCAAAAGTCCCTTGTCAGTACTTCTAATGTTTGATGTTGTCCTGCATGTTCTGTATCTGGTGTGTCATGGAATTCTCAAATGATATTCTCTTATAGGTCATCCCCCAGTGGGATATAAATCCTTTTCTGATACTAGACTATATTCTCAATCTGTACAAACCTCTTAGAGAAGTCTTTAAGTCCCCTGAGTATCTCAGTTTTCCTGGTTTTGCAGTTTCAAATCTGTTGTTCTATATCTGTGTCAACAAGGACTTTAAAATATACTTCTCAGAGTAGAACTACAGGGATGATGGTTTCTTCTTTTGTAGTTACTCAGTATACAAAGTTCTTGAGAAGAGTGACTGTCTTGTCTTTTTCCTGCCAATTAGGCTTGTCACAGTGAGAGAGAATGTAAGCTTTGGTATTTGTTTTGCTGAGTATATGCTGAATCACAAAGTCATAGTCTTGCTACTTGAGATACCATCACATTTGTCTACTGTTGAGCTTTTGTAGTTCCCTGAAGTATTTTAGGTTCTTGTGATCTGTCCAACTTCAAACATCTCTTCTTCAAACATCTCTTATGTATCCAGAAAGTACTGTTGCCAAACACATAAGACTTCCATAATAGCAAGAAGTTCTTTGTCATATATCTCATAGTTTTTTTCTGCAGAGCTCATAGTGTGTGATATAAATGCTACCAGATACCACTTGCTATCCTGCTCTTGAGACAGGATGGCACCTATCACATAGCCCAATGCATCTGTTTCCACTCAGAATTTACTATCAGGTTAAGAAAGAGTTAATACTAGTTCTTCAGTAATGCATTGCTTCAGGATATCAAATGCTTGTTGCTTATCATGTCCCCATCTCCATTGTGTTTTCTCTTTTAGTACATTAAGGAGTCCTGCAATGTTGCTAAATTCTGCAATGAATCTCCTATAGAAGTTGATGAAACTTTCCACTCCTTTGATATTAGAGGGAGTGCTCTAGTTCCTTATGGTTTTGATCTTCTGCTGTTCCATTTCCACCTTTCTATTTCCCACTTCAACTCCTAGAATAGAAATCTTGGTTACTCTGAATTTACATTTAGGCTGTTTGAAGTACAGATCATAATTTTCAGGAATCTGAGTGTTCATTCTTGTAGTTCTGCTTCTGACTGTGCTGGAATAATAAAGTCATCCATGTAGTTTGTCAATGTGCCATTGTGGATTATTTCTTGGAAGATTTTGGTCATCATACATGAGAATATGGCAAGGAAGCAGTATAAGCCAAAGAATATAACTATGGGCTTGAATAGTCTGCAATTGGTCAGGAATGCTGCTTTCTACTTATCATCTTCCTTAATACAAATATTGTTGTAGCCCCAGATAATATCAAATTTGTTGAATAGTTTAGCATTCTTGAGTCAGTCTATAACTTCACTGATGAGAGGGATAGAAATTTTGTTCTTGACCATATATTGGTTGATTTTCCAATAATCCTGCACCAATTATTTTGAACCATCCTTTTTGGGAATAAAGAAGTATGGGGCCACATATTGTGACTTTGAGATGTATATCCTCCCTAACTTTAAGTTTTTATTGATAAATATGTTAAGCTCTTTCTCTTTCTTCAGAGTCATAGAGTATATTTTAGCTCAGAGTTTGGGGGGTGCATTATTCATGAGTTTGATCTAGTGGTCCCATTGCATACAGTCAGGAAGTCAGTTGAAGTTAGTCTTGTTAAATAGATAGGTATACTCCTTTGTGTATTTGGATAGGTCTTCAGCCATAGTTAAATCAGGTTGTTTCTCTTCTTCTTCATCTATTTCCTGGTTTTGGAGTTTCTGAATATGGGGCTTGATACAGATATCATGATGAGGAATGTCACAACTAGGAGAGCATCTTGTAAATTTAAGAATCCTATTTTTCCAATCAATTTTGGGATTGTGGTGAATTAACCAGTTATATTCTAGGAAAATGTCTGCAGAGTCTAAGGTCATGACCACTGCTTCAATTTGTTCCTTGTGTCCTTAGGTATCAAGAGTAATGTTGGCATAGTACATAATGGGTTTGTGACTGCTAGAGCTTCTATCTATGTTGAAGACTTCAAATAGCTTGTTGACTGACTTCAATGGTATTCCTAATTCCTTGACTTTGTTTTCCAATATACATATGTGTGTGCACCCTGAGTTAATGAGAGCTTTGACCATTGCCTGTTAATTTACCATGAGGTTGGTGAGGAGTTTATGCTTTGAGTTTTATCATTGGAAAATAATATATTGAGAGAAATGTAGAACAGAAACTCTATAATTGTAGACTTGAAAGTCTGTGCATCTTATTTTGAGCCTTCTAGAAAACCCTCCTCCTTAGACTTTTCTTCCTCCTCTGGAACTTCTGTCAACCCTCTAATATCAGGTTTATTCTATTGTAGTGCTCTGCAGTATTTTAAGATGTGCCCAAACTTGCCACAATTGTAGCATTAGAGCTTATTGGCTAAAGCATGTGTAGTCTTGGATTCAGAGCATTTTACTGTGATGTGGCCAAACTTGCCACAGCTGTAGCACTTGGGGTTGCTCTTGTCCCCATACTGTGGTGCCATTCACCCAATCTCTATGGGCTGTCCACACTCTCCACAAGTGATACTACTTTCTGTGATGTAGTGGTGCTTCATCTCTGTGAACTTATATCTCTTTCCAATGATGCTAATATAGCTGATCCACTCCTTGTAGAAGTCTGGTTGATAGTCTGCTGGGTATCCCATAATTGTTTTAATGACATCAGAGTGAACATGTTTTTTCAGCAGAAAAAGTGCATGTTTATCATCTGTGTGGGACTTTCACTTGAGGACTTTGAATTTAATCAAGAAGTCTTGGATGTGCATTCTTCTTTGCTTAAACTCTTTGATCTTCCATTCAGCTTCTTCTCTGTCCATGTCATCTGAGAACTTGGTCTCAAGTTCTTTGACCCAATTGTCCTAGTTGAAACTGTCTAACCATATGTCTCTCAATATTTCTGTCATTATTACTGAGACATATAAACTTGCAGTTCCTCCTTTCATTCTGGACAATATCACTGTCACCCAAACTCAATTGTCAGTGATGTCATTTTCTGCAATATAAAATGCCATACTTTTCTACCAATTCTCCTATTTGGTTCTCAATCTATCAAAATATCTGGGTTCTAGTATGAATGATTTGTGTTGCATTTGTACTATCATCTGTACAGTGGGCATAGGTGGTGGAAGATTTTCCACATCTATTCTTTTATATTCTTGAGATATCTCTGTGCTGTGTAATTCTTCTGTTTCTATTTTTTCTGAACTTAGTGTTGACCATCTGCTAATGCTGAGCAATCCTAGGGCTGCTGATAACTGTGTGAGTTCTTCATGGAATTCTTTTTCTGCTTCTTTATATTTGGGTTCATTTTTATCTGTCTCTGTTGATAATTCTTCTAGTGTCTTGTTGTCTTGTTCTTCCTGTAATAACTGTTGTATGTATTCTTCATCTGCCAGTTGCTCAGCTATGCTTGCTGCTAATGCACATTATTGTTTCCTTCTGACAGAATCATCCTCTTTGTAAGACTATACTTGTTTGTATCTTTATTCCATTTGGCAAGATGAGTTAGTAATACTTTACTAAATGTTATGACCTTAAGAGCTAACTCAGGTTGCAACAGAGGCAAAGGCTTGAGGGCAAATAAGGAAAAAGTACAATTGGTAAAGCATAAGAAATATATGGTTCTACCAAAGGTACTTATCCTAGGGAAATAGAGTAACACAGTAGTGAAGAGTGAAGAGTAAAGAGCACAGAGCAATACAGGATAGGCAGAAAATAGATACTGCAGTCTACTGCAGTCCATGGATCCTATCCAGAGTAATCTACCCAGAGTTGTAACATCATCTCTATATTGAGGATACAAATAAGAAATAAAATAAGCTAAACTATTGTCAACTACTAGCAAATTCTATACTATATGCTATTGCTATGATAAAGTGTGTAGAGCATTCTCAATTGAAGTTAATGTCTCATGAGCTGCTGATTATACAGTGGCATGTTAGCCTTCCTCAGTCTATTTTTTATAGTATTTTATGTGTAATTATATGCTACAGTATATGAAGTTAGTAATAGCATAGCATTCTATTCTATATGTCTTCTCCAGTGCCAGTAATCATCTCATTTGTATAGTTTTACAATGTCATAATTATTATTTGGCTAGCTATTCTGAATATAAATAACTTAATAGATTATCTCCTTTCTGAAAACTTTGTATCTCAATTTGGCTTTCTGAATATTAGTATTATCTTTATGATTGCAAATAGAATTGTGACAGCTTGTATGTCAATAGTAAGAGGAACTAGCAGAGTCTTGGTCTATATAATTGTCTATAGTCTAGTTTCTAGCAGCTTTATGTCAGAATCTACTCTTATGACAGTCTTATTAAGTGAACATCTATTCTTGCAGTAATTATACTGACATCAGCATTGATATGTGCATATTACTCCTCTTTGCCATATGCAATGCTCATCAACACTACTGCTCTAGTTATCTTAATAGATAATCTAAAGGAGTATGGGATCTACTTGTGTATATTATTTTTCTTTAATAACAGTAGGACTATTTATTCACTATGCTGTTGCACTACATTTTCTGACATGTATCATGTTTAATTCAGGATTAATCAGTCTTCTTGGTGAACAGCTATTTAATTTATATGTATATCTGACTAAACTTACAATCTATCACAACAGTGACACCAATATTAGATACTTTACTGACAGATCAATATCACAGAGTTGCTATATCTGTATTTGCTGGTGTACATATATATGTTGTTCAGGATGGTCTTGATATTCACTGTGCTGCTAGGTTTTCTGCATAGTCACTAACTTTGAGTATTTGATATCTCAGACACTTATTGTGAAAAAGCAGAGCACTTATGTCTTGTGATAAGGTGATCAATAATTTCATGCATGAATAATTCCAACACCACTGTGAGTTTCTTGAAAGTCATATAAACTAGCCAACAAAGCAAAACTTATAACCTTGCAAGAGTGAAAATATTTTCTTGATTGAATGTCCAGAAGACTTTGTCTGTCCATGCAATTTTGTCTACATCAGAGCCATAACTCTCAAAAGCAGACTGAGATGCATTCAATATTTTAAAATACAAATAATTTGACTTTTGCTTATTGGGAGCCTTAGAAAAGAAATTAGTTTCCTCAACTTCTGGAGGATTGTCCAGAGTCTGAACACTAACTCACTGAAGTGTTGGCCAAAAAGTCAGAAGAGATTGTCATTGTGTCTAGAAACTCCAGGGGGAAATTCCTAAGCAAGAGTGAGTGACACTGAGTAAATAGACATAGAAGCCTAGTCACATAAAATGTGCTACTGTATGCCTATCAAACTTGTTCACCTTCTGAGTTACCAAGTATGCCTCTCAGGCTCAGATTGATCACTACTTCCATCCACTCATATAATCCCATTTAATTAACTGAGACAAACACTAGCTTCTATCTAATCTTGTCTGTTCTTCAGGTTGCTATTTACTAATTAAACTTGAGATTCATCCTTCTTTGCAACTTTAATAACATTTTGATCAAGGACATTGTGAGATCATTGTTCATCAATATGCTCATCAACAGACTTGGTACCAAGCAACTCCATAATGTGAGGCTTATCTTGTTGATTAATTATGGTTGCCAACTCTGACATTCCGTTTTGACAAGCTATTCTAAGAGTTAAGATCTCATTTTGATGAAATGTTGTGAACTGCCTATTTAGGGCTGCCTACTGAACCATATATGGCTATGGCCATAAATTCAACAGCAATTGGCAGATCTACCTATACCACTACTGTACTATTGTCTAGAGGGTCCAAAGTCACAGCAGTGTGGATTGGTGTGGTCAATGGCCATATTCAGATATAGATACAGTTACAATGAGACTATATGTATTTCAGGAATTAACAACAAGATTATTATTTATATACTATGCAAATTTCGAAATTTATATTTACAGAGCATCAACAAACATATAGTACTCAATTTCAAGCTTGCACAACAAAGAAAAACAGTGTTTCTGCCATCTAAGAAAACTTACTCTACTGCAACAGCAGAATCTGAGATGATGTTGGAACAATTTCTATCTTGAATGAGAGTAGTAAGTGCTCACCAGGTATATCCAACAGATCATGAGCAAGGCATGACAAGTTCAGAAACTGAGCACACCACCCACTCCACTAGTGGATTAGATGACAGATGTCCCAGACTTCATGAGATATCTTCAAATATTCTCCAAGTTCATCAATATTATGCCAAGGCTTGTATAGGTAATGAGATATGAAACTTGTGGAAGCTGCTTTTGCAGTTGGCAGTGGCAAGTCAAGAGTGGGTAGAGAAGTTGAATTAATACTCCAAGTCTGAGCATAATTCATCTTATAGTATGCTTAAAGCTGAGATTTTACATCTTAAAGGAACTCCAAAAGATCTTCATTACTTTCAAAATCATTCTGGAGCCCCTCTAGCATAATTCAAGGATCTAAGACTTTGACAACATCAGTGATTAAATTCTAATTCCATGATAAAGTCATAAACTCACTTGCTGACCAAAGATACAATGGTGACTCATCATACTTGCTATAATACTCACTCAGCTTTTGATGTGCTTCTACCAAACTATTCAGTAAGGATCCTTTGCAACTGGATGGAAGGTTAGTGATTGCTTCCTTCAAATGCTCCTACAAACCATGGAAGACTGTACTTGTATGAGATAACATTAGTGTCCTTGTTGTAGACATCTCATTAGTTACCCATTGAAAGTCTTCTAGCCAATCACAAACAATTTGAATTGCTGTCCAGTTAGCTTCCAATATCTCCAAATGACAAAGCTCTTTGTAAAGAGGGTGCATGATAAAACTGTCAACTGCATCCTTATATTTGAGAGCATGACCTGCCATTCAATATGTATATGGTTAGACTCTGGCTGTAATAGACATCAGAAAGAGAAATAGACTATACTAAGTATTTGGTGTGTTGACAACCACTGTGTTTTTATATCTAAAATAAGTATCACACCCTTTCTGGATGAGTCATCTGGTACTAAAGCCTCCATCTCCTTGTACCAAGCTGCTCAATGTTGTGGACTAGACTGGATACTTCTAACAATATATTGAAGCTACACCAAGTTTAAACAACTAGAAAATCAATCAATATCAATTTAAGCACACTTTTTGAAGTACTGCACTAGTATTTTGATGTAACTTGGAGAAATCTTCTGCAAAGATCAGCTATAGACCAGAGATTGATAGTGGATTAGAGACAGTTATTGCTTTCTCCTCAGGATCATATCCAGAATTCTCAAGCTCATCCTCTACAAGCAGTTCTGTGATGATTTCTTGATATTGTCCAGTGCACCCTCCTGCCAGCTGAATGGCATTAGCTGACAAAGTGTCAACTGAGTTAAGAAGCTATATTTTGTGAGATTAAATTGAGTATAAGCTAATAGATATATATACCTTCAGTGCTGCCAAATAAATTGTATGAGGCATACATTGAAGATAAGAAAATACAGGATCAAAAGGAAGCTTTGCAGCATTAAAGTGAAGTCTAAGAGAGGTTATCAGAGTATTGTTATTTGATGCATTATCCATCATGATTGCTATCATCTAAACAAGTTGCAATATAGCAAGGGTTATACTAATGAGTGATACTGGAAGAAAACAAGACTTACCTTATCCTGAATGCTATATATCTCCAATATTTTCCAGACAGCAGCAGCCATATTTTTACTAGTATATTAACCAATCAGTTCTTAAAAATTAATTAGAAGTTTCTCTAGGATACCATCATTGGTTACATAGTGTGCAACTATTACAAGAAAAGAATTCTAATTGCTTGATATCTATATATCCAGTAAGATACTAATCTTTGACTTAAGAGTCTATTTATAGGTTCAGTCTCTTAGATGATAGAATATGAAATCAGCAACTGTACACAAAACATGCTCTGAGTTTTCTAGATATTGTGAGAGAAGGTTGCGAGTCAGCAGGGGATAGTGGTCGAGGAGTAGGGGATGAAGTCAAGATAAGATAACGAGATAAAGCCTTAAGATTTCTTTCGAGCATAGTTTTGATGAAAATGAGAGAGTGAATTAGATATCGAATTATGAATTACAGGTTGGTTTTTATACTACGAGAGGAAAAGGGTCACGAGAGAGAGAAAGAAATGTGTCTAGTGGTGTAAGTGTCTATGCACAGTGAATTATTCATAACACGGTGAAATATTAAAACACAGCTAAAAGGGGAAACAAGAGAAAACACAATCAAAACACTTGGCGACACCATCCATGCCACGCATCCACATCACTATGCACATCAAGCACATCAACACACTGTATTACACGTGTAGCTGAGTGGCTACTCCCACACCTCCCCCTTACTTTCTAAGTGCAACTGTCCTCAGTTGCCTTTGTCAACTACTCCCGAACCTGCCACGTCACCATCTTCAACTCCACCTAAGTCCTTCGGATCAACAAATTTGGTAATTTCAAGGTGTTTGTGAGATCGAGGGTGATAAGGGATGATGCAAAAAGCCACGAACTTGAGACGAGAGACAGCCCCATTGACTTCAGCAAGGATATAAGCACCACTTCAAAGACGTTTGACCACTACCATGGGACTGAAATAACGAGGTTTGCACTTGCGGCCAATGTCGGGCTCGATCTTCTTGTTAAGGACCAGGACAAGCTCACCGGGACCAAAGTCGTAGTTGTGGATTCGATTAATGTTTTTCTTCTCAAAGTCACGAATGGAAGCATAGCATGCAGCAAGAACTTTGTCATGAATTTTTGCGAGGTCTTCGTCATGTTTTTGAAGCATATGGGCATGTACAGCAAGGAGTTCGGAGTCAGAAAGATGATGCATGATGGAGGAGGCCAAGAATGTTGCCTCAGTGATATCAAAGGGGTGGAGGGGTTCAACTCTGTGAGCGGCATGGTAGGGCGTCATGCCAGTTGATCTTCGAGTAGTGACGCGATCGGCCCAAAATATGTAAGGAGCGTACTCGTACCAATTCTTGATAAATCCAGCGCACATTTTGACTAAACCATTGCGAATGGTCCTGTGGGTTGTCTCAACAACACTGTTAGATTGAGAGTTGTAGGCTGAAATTTGAATATGTCAAATGTGGTACCAGTCCGCGATCCAATCGAGAGCTGCTATGAAAGCCGTTCCATTGTCTGTGACTATTTCTTCGAGTCCTCCCCATCTGCATAAGATCTCCTCAAAAATGAATTGGCCCAGAGTATGACCAGTTTCA
>KQ962669.1:89334-112822 GCA_001563735.1 Leucoagaricus sp. SymC.cos
TCAAGTATCCATCTAGGATTGCATTCTTCAATTTCCCCCACTCCTTATCATACCCCTCCATTCTCTTCCAGTAAGCCTTTGTCTCTTTATCAACATACTTCACCACCACCTTCACCTTCTCCTTCTCTGTCAACCCACAACTCTTTGCTAACTCCTCAAATTCCTCCAGGAATTCCTTCAACTCCTCTGGGTCTTTTGAATTAAAATCAGGGGCGCGCCTTGACCCAGGAGCAGGCATGGCTGCAATCCCTGAAGTATTGGTAGGTGCTGGTGTTGTCATAGGTGTGGTATTGATAGATGTGGATGTACTGATGCTCGTCTGACTTAGTAGTTCCTTTCGTGCATGTCCTCGTAACATCTTGTGTTCATCCAGGGCGTCCTTTGGCGTCTTTCTTTCTTTCTTTGTTGCTTTTGTTGGCCGTGGAATATGCAATGGCGTCAATGACTTCTCTCATGCGTAAGTTCCTCTTTGAGTCTTTAGTACGTTGGGTTTGTCTTCTGACTGAGTGTCAGACGTGATGGGAATAGGGTCGTGGGGCTGAGCAGATAGAGGTCGATGATGACTATCCCCTTGTGGTGGGCTACAATCTGTGAGGGAAGGTTGCGAGTCAGCAGGGGATAGTGGTTGAGGAGTAGGGGATGAAGTCAAGATAAGATAATGAGATAAAGCCTTAAGATTTCTTTCGAGCATAGTTTTGATGAAAACGAGAGAGTGAATTAGATATCGAATTACGAATTACAGGTTGGTTTTTATACTACGAGAGGAAAAGGGTCACGAGAGAGAGAAAGAAATGTGTCTAGTGGCGTAAGTGTCTATGCACAGTGAATTATTCATAACACGGTGAAATATTAAAACACAGCTAAAAGGGGAAACAAGAGAAAACACAATCAAAACACTCAGCGACACCATCCATGCCATGCGTCCACATCACTATGCACATCAAGCACATCAACACACTGTATTACATGTGTAGCCAAGTGGCTACTCCCACAATATACTCCTTACTCATTTCACAGACTCAACATAAAATAGTGATACAGCTGGGAATTTTCAGTGGAGTGATTGTTGAACTATATACATACTCTAGGAGGCTCTAAAATTCTGACTTTTTGACTTCATCAAAAGGTTGATCACAAGTGATGATCTATCTGATAAGATAATCTTCAAATATTGACTATGACTATTAGATCTTTTCAAAGAATGTATAAATATATTAGTCTAGAAAAATCAACAATTTGAGTAGCTTACCTTCTTTTGCTTCTCTATTGACATGATAATTGTTTGTTATAATAGGCCTGAGCTTTGGAATGCCTGTTCCCACCTTGGCCTCTGTCTTATGTGACATGCTGCCTCATGATACTCCACAGCATCCCTCTCTGACCCATAGAACAGCTGACTCAGCTGTTCCTGCCCCCTCTCTCTCAGTGTATAGTCTTCTCTTGGAGGCCACTGCCCATTCTCTCCTAGCTCCCAAGCCTGCTCCCCCTCCTAGGTCTGCTTGGTCTACTAAGTGCCCCCCTCCTCCCTCTAGTATCAAGTGTAGCTATGCTGACACTATCTGCAATGTTACATCTTTGGTCAATTTGGCTAAGACCATTTCTATCCTCTTATCTGATCATATTATTGTAATGCATCAGGCCTCCATTCTTCTAGCACCTCCTAGGTGCAAAGTCAAGTCCACTATCCCTGGTCCTTCCCAGCACCAGGTCCTTGTCAAAATCAACCCACTCTCCTCCTCCTCATAGTTTCCAGCCTTGGTTGGGGCTGCTAACTGTTCTCTTGGTAAGAGTGACCTTTGGGTTGACTCCTGCCACTTTGCATATGGGGGGACTTCCCTCCTCACCTCTCATATCACCATCCAGGTTGAAATAGACTTGGTCAAGTCTAGTGTCCAGTGCCTCCTCTCTCTCACTGAGAGTGGAGTTGAGACTGCCCTTCCATGTTTGCAATCTTATCTTAAGGTCGTTGATGTTCCTTTCTTCAAGGTAGATGGTCAACAGATCACTGCTTCTGATATATAGGCTGTCATGGGGAAGTCTCACATGGCTAGCTCCTTTACCCTTGTGAATAGCCCTAGGGTTATGCACAACTCCTGATGCACTTATACTACTACTATGTGGTTCAACATTCTTGATTCCCAGTCAGACACTACTACCAAATGCCTGATTGGTGCCTCCTTCCAATTCAGCCCTGCCTCATGCTTTGTGCATGTGGCCCACTCCTATTCTAGCATCCCTTTGTGTCAGTGCTGCTGGCACTGGGAACATTCCACCCATGCCTGTCATTTTCAGGCCCCCCAATGCCCCTGATGTGCCAGTCCTCATACTGAGGCTGGTCATTGACAATATATATCCTGTTACAGGGATAACCCCTCTGTCTGCCTACCCCAGGATCTGACCCCTGAGGGAGCCCCATGCCCTCATGCCATGTGCTGTGTGAACTGTAAAGGGGATCACAGTGCTAGTGATTGACAGTGCCCATATTGGCATTATTGGTTCAATCAGGCTTAGTTGTCTGAAAAGACAGCCTTGTCTGAGAGGACAATGTATGACAATGCAATTTCTCAGAAGACAGCAGAGGAGGAGTGCAAGGGTAGGAGAGTGCTCAACTAGCACTACTGAAACCTCAAACTTTGTCATAGGCCCCTACCTGAAGCTGAGTAGGGTGAGATGGCATTTGTTAGATGCTGATTTTGTAGTCAATTTTAGTTGTACTCCTGTAACAGTATCCTGGGCCACCAACCTGGGCATAGACTGCTATTGCACACTGCATTATAAATTTATGAGTTTTTTTTTTTAAAAAAAAGAGCTTTGGAATGCCTTTATCTCCTCCACTATCTCTAATCTAACTAGAGAAACAGTTCTATTGGCTATTTGTTTCTCAAGCTCACTGAGAGGAGTGTTTTGAGTCTTGAGATAATAGAGAAAGTGATTCAGATTGGTGAACTGTTTTATGTGTGCATAGAGCCCTACATAATTTGTAACAGACTTTTGTTAATGGTAGTTCAATATCAATGTCACAACAATCACACCTTGAAGGTTATGCTTTTTTGCCTTTGAAATCTCAATAGTTGCCTGATTACCATGATAACACTTGTAATACTGAGATCCATCAGCTTGTTTGCCATCTGGCCTATGAGAGACACACTCAAAAAAATGGTGTATGGGATTCTGAGTATGACCTGATGTGCTTGAGGTCTGGGTTAACACAGATTGTGTTATATTGACCTCTAACTTTGTCCATATTAGAGGCTCTAGAATATGCTCTATAGCAGAATCCTAGATTTTATGGAGAGGCTCTTTGTACTTGTCTCTTACAATGAATAGGCTTAATATCAATATCCTATTATATGATCAAATTGCAATAGTAATCATATATTAGAGGCTGTCTTAGTTGTAAGTTATAAGATCAAGAGTTTTCCCTTCTCAAGTATATTGTATGATGTACAAGCAGAGTTTTCACAAAGGGTCAGAAACTCAGTGAGCAATGTAATAGGTTAAGTAGCATTTGTATTGGTAAAGCTTAGTTATCTTAGGTTCATGCTTAGTTGCTTAGAAGAAGGCTCTATACTTGAGTCTCCACCTAACCAAGTAGAAATGATAGAGTTTCTTTCTGATGGTGTTGCTTGCCTTATATACTATTCTACAAGCTCTATCTAAATATGGTAACTACTCTATATAGTAACTAGGGTCTAGGATTATCAAACATGAGACTTAAAGAACTCCTACAATAGTCAGATTCCTTAGTATTAGAGAGGTAACAGATTGGATTCTGTTAAGTTAGAAGAAGTGAGAATTAGCTTCTTTAATTATGTACACAGTCTCAGTGGTACCAAGGAAGCTTCTATCAAGAAGTTGGGGAAGTGTTGATCAGGAACCAATGACATTCCAAAGATTCATCAAAGTTATAGGAATAGAAGTTCTTCTATTCTATTGATAGTTAAGGTTTTAAGGTTTTATGAGAATAAATGACATTCACATATGATAAGAAGTTTCAGGGTCAAGGATATTCTAAATATACTTAGAATGCCTAAACTTCAGAGGAATAGAAGTTCTTTGAACATCTTAGAAGCTTTAGTTTCTTAACTAAAGATAGAACTTGTAGAATTATGATCACAGATTATATTTTTAAATTATTAGAGTAAAGGTTTACATAATTGTTAATATTACTAAGTAATATCAACTTGTGAAACAAATATATCAAAATAATTGAAATAAAATAAAAACAAATAGAAACTAAAGTTCATCATAATATTATCCTTTTTCTAAGATAGATGCTCACATCTATTTATAACTATTTATTTGGAAAGAATTCTCTCCTATAGTATTGTAGGTTTCTATATTGTCATATTAATAAATTCCATCAGCCTCATAACCATCATCATTATTTGGTGTTCTTGACCTAGTGATGTGTTTGTGAGATTGTTTATTAAGGGTAGATAGTCAATAGTCATAGAAGACTGTGGTCTGTAAGTGTTCATAATTTCTTGAACATCCATTTCATCCTCTTGTGGGATTATGGGGTTTAATAGAAGGTGGAAGTCTGAAGGTCAGACCTATTTTTTTTTTTTTTTAAGTTCATAAATTTATAACATGGGGCCCAATAGCAGTTCATATCTGGGTTGGTAGCCCAGGATACTATTACAAGAGTACAACCAGAATTGACTACAAGAAGGCATAATAGCTTGAAACTACCTAAATGTCCATCAAAACCAGTATCCAACAAATACTGCCTTGTCCTACTCAGCTTTAGATGGGGGCCTATGACAAAATTTGAGGGTTCAATGGCACCAGTTGAGCACTTTCCTACCCTTGCACTCCTCCTCTACTGTCTTCTGAGAAATCACATTGTCATGCATTGTTCTCTTAGACAAGGCTGTCTTTTCAGACAACTAAGCCTGATTGAACTGATGATGCCAATATGGGCACTGTTAGTTGCTAGCACTGTGCTCCTCTTTACAGTTCACACAGTGTGCAGTATGAGGGCATGGAGCTTCCTCAGGGGTTGGATCTTGGGACAGGTAGGTAGAGTGGTTACCCCTGTAGCAGAATGTGTATTGTCAATGACTGGCCTCAGTATGAGGACTGGCACACTAGGGGCATCAGGGGGCCTGAAACTGACAGGCATGGGTGGAATGTCCCCAGCACCAGCAATGCTGGCACAAAGGAATACTGAAGTGGGAGCAGGCCATATGTACAAAGCATGAGGCTGGGCTAAATTGGAAGGAGATGCCAATCAGATGTTTAACAGTAGCATCTGACTGGGAGTCAAGAACATCAAACCACACAGTGGCAGTGTTGGCACATCAGGAGTTGTGTATGACCTGAGGGCTATTCACAAGAGTAAAAAAGCTAGCCATGTGGGACTTCTCCATGACTGCCCAGATGTCAGAGGCTGTGACCTGCTAGCTATCAGCCTTAAAAAAAGAAATATTGACAATCCTAAGGTAAGACCATGAGCATGGAAGAGCAGCCTCAACTCCACCCTCAGTGAGAGAGAGGAGGTGCTAGACACCAGACTCCACCAGGTCTATCTCATCCTGGGTAGCAACACATAAGGTAAGGAGGAAGATTTCCCATATGCAAAGTGACAGAAATTGACCCAAAGGTTGCTCTTGCCAAGAGAGCAGTTAGTAGCACCCACCAAGGTAGAAAACTGTGAGGAAGAGAGGAGTAGATCAATCTTGACAAGAACCTGGTACTGGGAGAGACTAGGAATGGTGGACTTGATCTTGTACTTTGGGAGCACTGGAGGAACAAAAGCCTGATGCATCATAATAATGTGATTAGACAGAAAGGTGGGGATAGTCTTGGCCAGATTGACCAAGGATGTGATGTCACAAACAGTATCAGCATAACTGTGCTTGACACTGGATAGAGAAGGGGGGCACTTGGCAGACTGAGTGGGCCTAGGGGGGGAGCTAGCTTAGGAGCTGGAGGAGGATAGACAGTGGCTTCTAAGGGAAGGCCACATGCTGGGGCAGAGGGGGCAGGGGCAGCTGAGTCAGCTGTTCCATAGATCAGAAGAGGGTGCTGTAGAGCATCATGGGGCAGCAGGTCATGCAAGGCAGAGGCCAAGGTGGGTGTATTGGAGGAGTTGTCAAAGGGTAAAGTATGTCCCTGCAAAGCAAAAATGAACCCTGCCATCACTGACAGAGCCTGGGTGAAATGTATAAGGTCCCACTCATCATGTCAAGGCTTGCCAGCCAAAGACACAAGCAAGTCATTAATAAGGGTGATCCTCTGCACTATGTCAGTGGAGGGATCAGTAGATTGGTAGTTCCAATCACTGAGAATAAGAGGACAAATACAGGGAGCAAAGATGCTAGCCCTAGGGAAGAGAGCACCAGTAACTGGGGAGGGTGAAACCAGAGAGGCAGAAGTAGCAGAGTATAACACAAACAGTGCCAGGCAGGGCTGGGGGGGCAAAAGCTTAGCAGCAGCTAAGGTGTGCTTCTTCTTGCCCTTGCTCTTATGAGAGATGGGCATGATGGGATCAGGTGGTCCAAAAGGGAGGACCAATGCATGAGAAGTAGAGGGACCCACCATCTCAGCATCACCCCCCTGCAATGGAGTCAGGCTTGACATCTCAGCCTCAGACTCAACTTTGAAGTCCTTATTCCAAGGACAATTCTTCAAACTGCATATATACTGAGATGAATCTTCAGACATAGTGAAAACTACTGCATGACCAAAACTGAGGTAATGGTGGTACATGGGAAAGAAGGAATGACAAGGTCAGACTTGTTGCTGTGGTATTTTGTACTGGTGGTAAAGGGGTACAATATTGTTCAGATCCTGTGTTGATAGAGGTGACACTATTGTTGGAGGTAGTGTGATTGCTGGTTGGTACACTGGACTCAGGGGTAAGTATGCTGATAGATCTGGACTTGGGCTTTGTGGGGATATTAGAAGCTAGAGTGGTGGTAGTGTTGGTAGTTGTGGTAGAAGTGGTAGTATGCTTCTGAAAATGAGGGGATGTTGTTAGAGAATCTGGGGGTAGTTCCCTTTGACTAAGTCTGTGATGAGGGTTTCAGGGACAATATTTTGCAAAATGTCCTGGGGACCAAGTGTCACAGTATCTGTAATAGTACTGCTCACATTTAGACAGAAAATGATCTATTCCACTACATATGTTGTAGGGGGTGAATCTATATATAGGTTGGCTAGTATATTGTCTGGAAGCTCTAAGAGCTTCACTATGAGATGGTGTAGTTAGTGTATCTGACTTAGTGGCATGATGCTCAGCCAGATGAGTAGGTTCTTCTCATCTAAGAGAAGGTGGTGCAGATTAGTTCTCTGCAGATTTGGTAGTACAGATAGGAGATGGTTCATGTCTATCTGAAGCTTTAGACCTCAATGTCTGAGGTCCATAATATCTGTTGGGGTCAGCTCAGTATAAGAGCTTTGCAATATCCCCAATGTAGGGACTGTGTGAAAGAATGCATTCCAATATATCCAAATAGTGGGTAAGGTCTCTCTGTAGAGCCTTATATATCACTTGTGCAGTATCAAGTATGTCAATTCAAGTTCTGATCTTGTACACTGATGAAGTAAATTGAGGATGCTTGCTATAAGTGGCTATAAAGTCAGAGACTGCTTGTTCATGAAAAAAAGTGCATCATATAATGACATCTTTATTTTCAGATAAGTAAGCTTCACCTTGTTGATATCCAAGTATAGCTGATGGGATAGTGGTGATATTGTCAGAGGTTGATGATTGCTTAGAGGGCAAGATTTGAGTTTTGAGATTTTTAGTCTCATCACAAGTAGGTAATTTAGATTTAGAAGATGATTGAGGAGTAGAAGTGGTTGGAGGAGTGTAATATTTCTTTGGTTATTCTTCAATAGGAGTCATGGAGAATGGGGAATATTTAGTGGATTCTATGGAGTCTTTTATACTCTTTCAATATTTTATTTGAATTTTCTAGATTTATTTCAGGCTCCTATAAATCTTCAGTTGCTTCATAAGCTTTCTAATATACTAGGTATTTAGTATGTCCTTGTGATCTTGTTTCTCAATGTCAGTGATTTAGAATTATTTCAATTTCATATTCTTCTTCTTCTGCAATAAGAATAAGTAGTAAAGAAGTTTGATGTTTTCCATCGATGTCATTCTCAGTTACTGGTGTTAATAATGATGCATAGAAGACATTATGTATCTTCTATTTCAATGGAAGTCAAAGTTCATAATTTACTGGAAAAGTCTTCTTTGTTATAATAAAGGGTCTTTCTCTTCTTTGATTGAGTTTCTTTGACATATATAGTATTGGTAGGTTTCTATTATCTAACTACACTTTATCTCCTATTTTAAATGATGTCCAGGTGGTATTCTTTTGGTTTGCTATTTTCTGTCTTGATTGTTCATGTACTTCTTGTACTGCTTCTCAAATTTGTTCTAAGAATAAAGTCTTCTCATTAATAGAAGGTATTCTTGTTTCTTCTTCTGAGATGAATGCTTTAGAGTTGTATCCATAAAGTAACTCATATAGTGTATATTGTCTTCCTGAATATGGTTTTATATTATATACAAATTTGATCATTGGAAGTGCTCATTTCCATGTGGTAGGGTGTTTAGATGTATATACTACAAGATAGAATTCAATTTCTTAGTTATATCTTTCAGTTGTTCTATCTGTCTGTAGATGATATACTGTTGATAATGCTGGTATAATATTCAATTTCTTGTATAATTCTTGTATAGATTTTACTGCAAATCTTGGGTCTTAATCTGATATGATTTTGTCTAGTGTTCTGTATTTTGAAATTCCTTTTTCTATTAAGATTTCTGCAATGTTGTCAGCTGTTGCAGTCTTCTTTGTAGGCGTTAATATTATCTCTTTCATAAGTCCATGATTCACAATAGATAATATACAATCAAATCCTTTATCAGGTAGTAAATTAGTGATCAAATCTATAGAGATTTGAGTATATTGTCATATTATAGAAGATTCTTTGATTAGTTACATCAGAACTTTAATCAGGTGTCAGTTAATTTTATATTGTTGGTATGTGGGACAGTCTTTGATATAGTTATGAATATATGTATTTATACTATACTAATAGACTTCTTTATTTAATTTCCAAAGTGTTTCTGTGATTTCTAGATGTCCAGATGTCTCATAATCATGAACTCTTTCTAATAACATGTGTTTGATATTTTTGTCATTTGAGATAATATATCTTCCATAGTATTTATAGATTCTATCTTTGTTGATGAATCTATCTGAAGAAATAATTAATTCTTGTACTTTTTTTGATCAGATTTTCTCTTTAACTTCTTTGGTAATAAAGTTAATAAATTTCTCCAAAGGTAATGTGATCAGATTTTTGTTGTCTTTCTCTTCTGGAATGAGGTCTGGTCTTCTACTTAATGCATCTGCTATAATATTCTTTCTTCCTGGCAAATATTTTATGACATAATTATAACATATCATGTCTAACATCTAATATACTTGTCTTCTATTTAAAGTTTGTGGTTCTCAAAATTGTGTAAGGTTCTCATGATCTGACTATATGATCACTAGATGTGGTGATCCTTCTAGATAATATCACCATTCTTTCAATGCTCTAATAATAGCTAGAGATTCTTGATCAGAATAATAATAATTTTATTTGGCTGGATTTAGTACTCTGGAGTAGTATACTACTGGATGTAAATTTCCATATATATCTCTCTGTAATAGAACTGCTCTAGTTATAAATTAGGATGCATCACATTTTAATTCAAATTGAAGTTCTTGATTAACTATTTATAGTATTGGTCATTCTAAGAATTTATTCTTTAGTTCTCTGAATGCTGCTTTAGCATGTAGATTCTATTGGAATTTCTCTTTCTTTTGAAGTAGAGAATTAAATAGTTATGCTATATCAGAATAACTCTTAATGAATTTTCAGTAGAAGTTACAGAATCCTATGAATTGTTGGATATTATTCTGTGATTGTAGTGTAGGCCAGTCTTTGATGCCTTTAAGTTTGATAGGGTTCATAGATATTGTGTCAGGTATAATGATTATTCCAAGGTATTCAAGTTTTTGTTGTTTAAAATAATATTTTTCAGCTTTAAAAAATAATTTGTTGTTTTATAATATTTTAAGAATTTGATTGGTAAGTTTATCAAGTTGTTTGACTGTCTTTGTGTGTATTGGAATGTCATCCATGTAGATAATAATGCCTCCTTTGTCTAGGACTTCTTGAAATAATATATCCTTTATAGATTGAAATGTTGCTGATAAGTTTGTTATTCCAAAGAATATTACTGTTGGTTCATAATATTCTTTAGATGTTCTAAATGCTCTTTTTCATTCATCTCCTTCTCTAATTCTAATATTGTTATATCCAAGTCATACATCTAGTTTTATAAAGAATTTTGAGCCTTTAAGCTTATTAATAATTCTTGCAATACTAGGTATCAGATGTGTGTTCTTAATAGTATTATTGTTAAGATATTGATAATCTTGGCATGGTCTAAGGTCTGTTCCTTTCTTTGCTATGAAAAAGAATGAGGATGCTATAGGTGATTGTGATTTTCAAATATATCTCTTTTATAGATTTTTATTTATGAATTTGTCAAGATGTTTTGTTTTGTTAGGAGTAAGATGGTATATTGGTATTCATTTCAGTATAAAATCGGGTTTTAAATCAATTTTATGATCCTATAGTCATCTTGGTAGCATTCTTTCTGATTCTTTTTTATTAAAGACAGAAAGAAATTTATGGAATTTCTTCAGTACTGCTTTCAAAGGATCACTTTTATGTTTTTTCTTTTTAGTTTTAGCAACTTCATTATGGAGTTTTTGTGAAGTATTTTGTTTGAGATTAATTTCTTTGATATGATTAATGATGTCATAATCATTACTGCTATAGATGTGTGATAATATCATTGAATTGTCTTCATCTCTTTATTTTAATGATGGTTATTGCCAATCAATGTTAGGGTTGTTACATTGTAACCATGTCATTCCTAAGAATAATTGATGTGATCTGAGTTGTACTATTTTTGGTTAGATCTTCATTATTCTTCCATTGACTTCTATTTTTAATTTGGTATAATGGGTACATTTTCTGGTGGTGTTCTTTAATCTATCTGCATTATAGATTTTGATAGCTTTCTAGAATTTAAATCTCAGTAGATTGAATTTTTGAACTAGTTGTGGATTAATAAATTCTCCTGATGCTCCTGAATCTAGTAGTGCTTCTACATCATGTTAGTTACCTTGTTTTGTATGAATTCTAATTGGTACTAGAATAGCTTTTCTCTGTTGATGAAGATTGATTTGGCCTATTCAATCTTTGTTAGTACTCAAAAATTTTCATCTTCTCCTTCTGTATTTTCTTTGTCAATTTGATATACCATTGCATTAGGATTTACCTTTCTTTTTCCTTTCCCTTTCATGAATGCTTTATGTTGTCCTGTTGATGATCTTTGTGGTTTTCTGGTAGAATGTGAGGATATTTTATGTTGTCCCAATCTTGGTCTTGATTTCTTTGAATCTGTGATGTATGCTTTCCTTGCTGGACAATCTCTGTACCAATGTCCTTTCTTTCTACAGAAGAAACATTCTCCATTTCTAAGGGCTGCTCTTTGTTCTTCTGATAAGACATTGTTGATGATGTGGTTGAGAGTTTGTTATGCTTCATTGTGGTGCTCAATATAGTTTGCTTTATCTGAACTATAGTCATCTTCTCTACTATTATCAGATTTGCTTTCTGATTCATTGTAATCACTATTCTCTCCTTCCCATATTGATAATTTGGTGATTGTCTGATGAATGTGGTTGATGTCAATGTCCCATTTATTCTTATGGTTTCATGTAATGGGTTCATTGAGGATGTTGGTGTAATGTGGGCCTTTGTTATTTCTGTAACTTGTCTTCTTATTTCTTCTGGATCTTGAAGTCTTTGGATATCATAGAGGTCTTCCATAATTTGGTCTATGAGATAATGATCTCTGTAATTCAATAGTTCTGTATGTATTTCTAGCTGCTGTCTTCCATTCTTCAATTGTTCCTGAGTTTGATCTAGTTGCTTTAATTGTGATGTCTGGGTCAAGACCTTTGCTGAAGTATGCTTGGACAGCTGTATTGTCTATAAGTCCTACTTTTGATTGTAATATGGCAAATTTGCTGATATATTCTCCAACATATCTACCATGCTGTCTATAACTGCATAATTATCATTTGGCTTCAAATTGTTGTTGTATTGGTGCAAATGACTGTTCAAGGGCATCTTCAAAGTCTTTCCATGATTGTAAGATGGTATATCTTGTGAAGTAGTCTTGTTTCCAATCTCCTGCTGCATGTCTGAGTAATCCAAGGCAATATCTGACCTTTTTGTCATCTGAAAGGTTTCTGATAGAGTCATAGTATAGATGTAAGGATATGATCCAGTCTCTATAGTTTTCTGGTTCTCTGTAGAAGAATTCTGGTTTTGGATATTTAAGTGACTATGGTTGTTGTGCTGGTTGTGCCATGGCTGTTTTCTTTGATAGTGAATGTGATGATGAAGATGAGGATGGAGTTCATTTCTTGCTTCTAATAGGTCCTGGATTTGATAAAGGTAATTGAGATTGTTTACTCTTTCCTTTGTCTTGAGTTACTGGTAAGTTTGTTGTTCTTCCTCTTGTGTTAAGTGGGTTGGATGTGGTGGATAGGTGATATATACTACTGGTACTTGTACTTGTGATTGGTTGTCTAGGTTGAAAATTGACAATAGAGAGTGGTTTCTGTCAAAAAGTGATGATAGGTGGTGTGACATTCCTGAATTGGATGTCTGGGGTCTTACTCTTGATATAGACTGTTGAGAACTTTGTTATGAGATTATCTGTTAATTTAACCTGTTGTTCAGTAGTGAATAAACTGTCTAGTAATTGTCTGTCAGTTGGAGTATTATTGCTTTCATAGTCTTCTTTTTCTTCTTCTGGTTTAAGAAGGGATTGTTAGTATTCTGTTTTAATGAGTTGTTGAGATTTGTCTGGAAATTTGATTCAAGTTGGGCTTTCTTCTGTTCTCCAATACCAAGATTTTTCTTTCTTCTAAACTAGTCTGTCATAATATTTGCTATAGTAGGTCACATCTGCATTGTCTAATACTGAGTAGTCTGAAATTGTGATTGATTATCAATTTCTGGTTGTATAGATGTTGTTTGGTTTAGAATCAATTCTGGAATAACTGGTAGTGTAGTTTGTACTGGAGTATGAATAATATATGGTGATTTTGAAAAGAAGTTTCCACTGTTGATACAACTTGGATAATAGCAATGATAATAATGATTGATAGACATGGTGGACAATTTATTGTACTAGTTTTCCACTGCTAGTCAGTATTCTTCAAGTAAGAATCAAGGGAGAAGCCAATCTTCTTATAGTGAAGAAATGGGATTTTACTGCTCCATCTCAGTATACTGTAAGGTATCAATTTCCTATTGCTTATTTCAAAACAGAGGGTGCATGGTCTGTCTTGAAAGGTCTTAAGTAAGGACAGTACTTTCAGCTTGGATATAATCCTCCATGGGGATATTAGCCTATTTGATTTTCAGGTCTTTAAGTGATTAGCTCTACTCTTTTAAAGGCTCTTTGATTGATAATGGGTCAATACTAGAAAATGGTACCTTCTGGGAATCTACTTCTCAACTACTTCTAGAAGTAAAATCTAGTCTACTCTTTGCTCTCCTACAAGTGAAATTCAAAGGATAACATTCTTGTCTTAAGATAATGTCAACTTTTGGACTCAACCTAATTGAATTCTAGCAGTAGACTTGCTGTATCTGTATTCTGTAGGTTATGATGGGATACCTTTGATCAGACCAATATGATCTTTAACTAGTTTGCTAGAGTAATGTCTAATGGGAATCTCCTTTTTTATTACTGATATTGATGAACTGAACAAATATAACTGTAATAAGAATGCCCCATTCCCATAGGTACTAACTTGCAAGAGTATGACAAGGTAACTCTTCAGTTGCAAGTCAAAGAGAATTGTTTCTACTTAATGTTATGTTGATCTCTAACTTTGTCTGTATTAGAGGCTCTAGAATATACTCTATAGCAGAATCCTAGATTTTATAAAGAGGCTCTTTGTACTTGTCTCTTACAATGAATAGGCTTAATATCAATATCCTATCACATGATTAAATTGCAATAGTAATTGTATATTAGAGGCTGTCTTAGTTGTAAGTTGTAAGATCAAGAGTTTTCCCTTCTCAAGTATATTGTATGATATACAAGCAGAGTTTCCACAAAAGGACAGAAACTCAGTGAGCAATGTAATAGGTTAAGTAATGTTTGTATTAGTAAAGCTTAGTTATCTTAGGTTCATGCTTAGTTGCTTAGAAGAAGGCTCTATACTCAAGTCTCTACCTAACTAAGTAAAAATGATGGGGTTTCTTCTTAGCAGTGTTGGTCATCTTATATACTATTCTACAGGCTCTATCTAAATATGATAACTACTTTATATAGTAACTAGGGTCTAGGGTTATCAAATATGAGGCTTAAAGAACTCCTATGATGGTTGGATTCCTTAGTATTAGAAAGGTAATGGATTGGATTCTGTTAAGTCAGAAAAAGCAAGGATTGGCTTCTTTAATTATGTACATAGCCTCAGTGGCACCAAGGGAGCTTCTATCAAGAAGTTGGGGAAGGAACCAATGACATTCCAAAGATTTATCAAAGTTATGGGGATAGAAGTTCTTCTATTCTATTGATAGTTAAGGTTTTAAGGTTTTATGAGAATAAATGACATTCACATGTGATAAGAAGTTTCAGGGTCAAGGATATTCTAAATATACTTAGAATGCCTAAACTTCAGAGGAATAGAAGTTCTTTGAACATCTTAGAAGCTTTAGTTTCTTAACTAAAGATAGAACTTGTAGAATTATGATCACAGATTATATTTTTAAATTATTAGAGTAAAGGTTTACATAATTGTTAATATTACTAAGTAATATCAACTTGTGAAACAAACATATCAAAACAATTGAAATAAAACAAAGACAAATAAAAACTAAAGTTTGTCATAACAGATTGTTCCTAGTATTGATAGAAGCCACCAATCAATATTTGTACATTGATATCATGATTGAGGCTTATCTGAGGCTCATTCATAGTTTCATTTCCCAAATGAACTTTCTTGAGCACTGGTTTTGCAGTAACTGCTGTAGATTGTGCTTGCTTATATTTATCAGTTAGCATCTTGCTAGGGAGAAGGTTGGCAACCTTGGTATAAAATTCTGTCAACATTTGGATTAACCCTAATATTGTCCTTGAAATCATATCTCATCATTGTTAATTTTCTAAATCTCAAGATCTTGACCTTCTAGTATGTTATCCTTACTAGAATCACTAGTATCACTATTCCTCTCATTACCAGGGTTGTAATCAGTGTCATTACTATCAGTAGAGTATTTAACACCAGCAAGTTCTATACTTGACTTTGATTTTTGGGACTAGCAAGAACATCAATTGGCACTAGTGGAAAAGTAGATCAGAATGTTATCATCCTCATCCTGCTTTTCAGCTACAAGGGCCTCTTGCAGCCAACCACTATACTTTTGAGCATGATGGAGAGGTTCTATTATTAGAAATTATCAGAACAGTATTTCTCTCTGAGTAAAGCTCTTGTGTCAGTTGGTTTATTAGTGTCTATTGGGACAGAAGTCAATGAAACAGGAGCAGAGGGTACCTGGGTAAATAGCAGCTGATCCATTTGACAGAGGGTTGAGAGGGCAGGCAATAACATATATCAGAACCAATAACTTTAAATAATACTTAATTCTCAAATATATCTCATCTCTCTTAAATATAGTTATAATAGGGTAAATTTTAGAAACCTCTGTCATCAGAGCATGTGAGAGATCTGTAAAACAAGAGATCAACCCTGAAATTGCAAATAGTGAGAAATTAGGCTCATCAGACTTGTCATTAGCCTAGTAAGGGGCAGCTAAAACTCAGAGTAACAATTAAATATTATAGAACAATAAGCCCTTAGCATATGGACTAAGTTGACATATGACCTACTCACTAGTCTTCTGATAGGCTGAGAGGGCCAGGAACATTGAGTGGTCAGTGTCAGGTTAAACCCCAGGACAATAAGTCACTTGGGAAGACAATGAGTCACTATCATGAGGACAATAAGTCACTCTCATGAGGTCAACATGGTTGACATATGACCTACTCACTAGTCTTCTAATAGGCTGAGAGAGCCAGGAGCATTCATTGTTGGTGAGTAGCTGGCACCAGGTCTTTTTTTATTTTTATTTTAATTCATAAATTTATATACTGGTGTATGGTAGCAGTCCAGTTGCAAATACAAAAGAGTATCTACAGTAATCTACAAGAGAAAATTCCCCTGTGGCTCAGCTGAATGTAGCAGCCTATACTGAAAGATAAGCCCTCCCTCCACCTATAGATGAATGGAGAGGCAGATAATATGCCCTCATCTACAATGTGGCACCCACCCACATTGTACACTAAGACAAAGCTAGTGCAGCCCCCATTAGCAGCCACTATCAGACCCCCCAGGACCCAGACAGGCCCCAGAGAATTTGGTGACTACCAAAGAGTGGCTGTGCCATTGTTATCCCACAGAGAGATACACAAAGGAGAATGCCTGAGGGTTTCCCCTACAGAAATCCAACAGCTTCTTCCAGTATTTAGGAAAGTACCAAGGGTCACCAAAGTCACTATATTCAGTAAGGATATGCTCACAAGTCTGCTGATTGGTAGACCCACAAGAGCAAGAATGATCATGAGAGAGATTAAACTGATGTCTAAACTCCCTGATAGGTGCATGATTAAGAACTGTCTGGCACACACATGTGCAGAATGGAGAATCATGCAAATGCTTAAGCCATGTATCCTTAGAGAGGCAAGTGGGTGTCATGCATTTGTCCCTCTCATCAGTGAGGTGCAGAAAATCTCTCCTGAAGGAGCTCAAACAAGCAAACTGCCTAGTCCACTTGTTGTGACAGGCCTGAGCCTTGGCTATATGAAGATAATTAAGAGTGGTAAAGGGGTGAGCTCTCACCAACTCCCAGACAGCAGGGTTTGTGGTGAACCTATGGACTATGTGATGCAATGGCCACTCCAGAGAGGAGTGGACTTGTACAAATGTGAAGGTGCAAGAGGGATCCTCCTCAAGCCACTTTGCCAGATGATGGCAGACAAGCAAGGCCTGGACCTGCCCATTGCTGACAGAAGGGTCCACCACTCACCTAGCTAAAGCAGGATAGTCAGTAAACAAAACAACATGACAGGCACCCTCCTGTGCACATGTAGCAAAGATGCCCATCCAAATGGCATAGGGCTCTGCATCAGGAGTGGTGACTCTGCCTGCAGCCTGGCATAACTGTTGAACAGGTATGCTGCCCACCCAAACCCACACTGCTGAAATAGCCTAGTAAGCCCTATCATGACCAACAGATGCATCTGTGGCTGTGATAACACAGTCATCAAGTGCCAATGCTCTATTGAGCCCAGCATTCAGAATACACAGGACATTGACATCCTCCTCCCTAGGGGAGAACTCAGTGACCCAGATATGGTCCAAAAACTGGTCCATAAGATGTTGCCCAGGACAAGCCTCTGGTATATCAGCATTGAAGGACTCCAGGGTGATGGAAACACTCAGATATGATAAGGTATCCACAATAGCAGAGCAGACCTTCTCAACAGAGTGGCCCAGCCAGATAAAGTGGTACCAATGGAGATCAGTGCCAGGAAAATCACATGTTCCCAGGAATTGCCTGGAGAAGTGAGTAGAAGAAAGAGTGAGGATGCAATATGCTGCTTGCACCCTCAGCTTCTTAAGATAAAGATGCATGGGGATGAGGCCCACAAGCACCTCAACCCTACCAGATAGAGAGGTGCAGAAAGCACCAGTAATCCAGATGGCAGCACAACACTGTATCTTGTTAAGAGAGGTGAGATGGGCCTTGTGGGGATGCAGGCCATGACACCAAAGACAAAAGCCATATATAGTAATAGGCACCATGCAAGACCTGTAAAGTAAGCACTTTTGTTTAGGAGACAGACCTCTAAGCAAGTTACCAAGTATACCCATGGTATGAACCATGGAGATGGCCTTGGTTGAGTAGTATCACACATGCTTATGGAAGGTGAGCTGGCAGTCAAAATAAAATCCCAGATACCTCCAATAAGTCTTTGGGTATAGAGGAGAGTTATCTGTATAGGGCACATATCCTAAATCAATGGGTAGGTTATCATCATTCTTATGACAAGAGAAATGAAAGAGCTTGGACTTATTGTGCTCAAGCACAGGACTGAATGCTATGAAAAGCTCATATACAAATCCATAGGCCTGTCTGAGATGTATGAGATTGTCAGTAAGCTCCTGAGCCTGTGCAATGAGGGTACTATTGTCAACATAGAAGAGGACATCACACTCAAGATGAGATGCCTGCATGTCAAATAGCTTAATAACTGAAGCAAGATAGGGAGCAGACAGGACAGGGGACAGGGCAGAACCCTGACTAATCTCTACATCTACCAGGTAATATTTGGAGGAGAACAAATTCCAAAGATATTTTGTCCTCCACCCAACAAGATAAGAAGCAAAGAACTGGCACATGTTCACCAGGAATCTCTGCCTGGATAGGATGGCCATGAGCATATCATGGTTCAAAGATGGGAAGAACTTGTTATGACCTTATGAGCAAACTCAGGTTGCAACTTAGGCAAAGGCTTGAGAGCGAGTAAGGGAAGAGTATAATTGGTAAAGCATAAGGAATACAGTGCTCTACCTAGGGTACTTATACTAGGGGGACAAGGTAACACAGAGTATACAGGAATAGGGGATGCAGGATAACACCAGATAGTAGGAAATAAAAACTATGGTCCATGAAACTATTCAGAGTAATCTACCCAGAGTCATAACATCACCTCCTCCTCAGGGTTCATGTCCTCATGAACAGGTAACTAATGTAAAGGTCCTTCTAGGATAGAACATAATGGCAGAAGAGATACCCAATGGGAGTAACAATAGTCCTTTAGCAGAGAAAGAGATACTTCTTGTGGTCAGTGTATATACAGCAGAAAGAGGTGTTGATAGATTACTCCTATCCTTTGATGAGGAATCTTGAGAGGTCCTTCTTAGCTCATGCAATAGCAAACTGGGTGTGATGTTTATCACAACCAATGAAGAAGGGAATGTTGTCTGGACCTCCTTTGTAAATAGTGATGTGACTGGTTTTGAATCGAGTCTGAGTGTTGGTGTAATGCTGTAAGAACTCATAGACTACCTAAGACCAGTAGTCATTGTTGCTTTCCCCATGTTTTCATAAGGTGTAGAATCGATTAGGAGCAATGAAGTAGATGGGGGTGGATATCTTGAGCAAGTCAGTGTCCTGTCACTGAAGAAACTTGTGAAGGGCATGGGTGTCCTCAATGGCTGCAGGTCCTATCATGCCATCAGTAAGGGTGTCATTGGAGTCATAGTCGTCCATTTTGATGTCTTGTTCCTGAACTATGTCTGTGGGTGGTTCAGTGGGGTCTTCTATTATAGCAGGGGCTGGGGGAGTGCATTTGCCAGTGAGGAGTGGAACAGGGTATGAATTGGTACATGTGTAGGACTGGGTGACTTCAGCTATGTGGTTGATGATAAACTGTTCTTCAATGTTGTTACACTCATGGAGACATTTGGCGAGGATGCATTGGAGTGAGTGTGCCTTGGGCATGAGATGTGCGGTATGAGTGTAATGAAGGGTGGCAGAAATACATTCAATGAAATCTTAGGCATCCAACCCACAATGGCTTCCAGCACACAATTTAATGATGTTCTCTTCCAAGTCTGCTAAAATTGTGGTGAGGCTGTGTGCAGATTCTACAAAGGACTGGAGTTGTTCTTCCAGTACAGCAAGGGTGTTGATAGAGCAGGTGAGATCATTGTAAAGATATAGTGGGTCTCAGAGAACCTGGTTGCATGGCTCTACTTCCTCCATGTTGATATGTCCTATGTCTGATGTTGTCATTTTCTTAGTTGGCTTAAAGGCTAGTGGTTTGACTTTGGCAGTGATGCATTTGGCTACTTGGAGGGTAGTGGGTAAGGGAGGTTTGGACTTTTTGGAGGTCAACAAGGGAGCTGTTGCAGTTGGGTAGGGTTTGATGAATGACATTGCAATCAATGAAGTGGTCATATTCAGCAGTGACAATGGAAGCAGTGATAATGATGATAAGAGCGGTGAAGGTGATTGTGAAAATAGCAATGTAAACTTATTTGGGAGTGACTAGTACTGGAGTAATAGCCAGGTTGTGTTGACTGGGTCTGTGGTCCTTAACGTGGCTTTTATCTGGTTTTCAAGTTTCACCCCCCTCCCCAATTAGGTTCGCTCTGAGAACCTATCAAGGTATTCCTGGATTGCCTCCTCCACATTTGACAGATGGGACTTGGGTAACCATTGATCTTCTTTATCACCATAGCCCTTCCAGTGAACCAGATACTACATCCCTCTACCCTATTTTCAGTGGCCTCAGATTTCCTCTACTTCCCATTCCTCCTCAGCATTGATCAGGTCCAGTAGTGGAGATGGAGGTTGCTGTTGGATCAGAAACTTGGGTTTTCTTGCCAGTGATAGGAGTATCTTGTTGAACACATTGTGAATGACCCACTGAGGTGGTAGTTTGAGTCAATATGCTCCACTCCCAATCACTTCTAAGACAGGGAAGGGTCCGTATCTTTGGTAATCCAGTTTCTTGCTTGGGTGGTTTGTTGTGATATTGGATGCTTCCAACCATATATTATCTCCCACTTGGTAGTTTTGGATCTCTCTTGGTTTCTTATCATATGCAACTGCCATGCTCTTCCAGTTTTGTTCCATGCTGTTTGTTGCGATCTCTTGTGCTGTGCTAAGATTGGCGATGAATTCTTCCACTACTGGTGCTAGAGAAGATATCACAGTGATTTCCTTCCATGGGTATCTTCCATAATTCAAGTAAAATGGGGAATGATGCATTGCTGAGTGTTGCTTGTCATTGTAGTGGAATTCCACTGCTGCGAGCCATGATGTCCAATCATTCTGTTTATAGCTGATATATTTCCATAGAAAGTTCTCAACTTCTTGATTGATCCTTTCTGTCTGCCCATCTGTCTGGGGATGATATGCTATTGACAGGGCCCATGTGATTCTGAGTGCTTTACATAAGCCTTCCATAAATTTCAAAGTGAACTGTGGTCCACAATCACTGATGATCTTTCTTGGCAGCCTATGTAGTTTCCAGATGTGGTCCCAATATAGTGTGGCTAGTTGTCCTGCTGTCAGAGATGTGGAAGTGGGTAGAATACATATCATCTTGCTGAAACGATCCACCATGACTAGAATAGCATTGTGTCTGTTGGAAGAGGGTAAGGGCCTGATAAGATTAACTGAAATTTCCTCCCATGAGTGTGTTGGAACAGGTAGGGGATGTAGTGGTGCTGCTTTTCATTCTCAATAGATTTGTGTCCTCTGGCAGATGTCACACCCCCCTACAAATCTCTTCACATCTCGTCTCATGCCAGGCCACCAAAAGTCTCTTGCTAAGACCTCTAGCATTTGGTGTTGACCTGGATGTCCTGTATCTGGGGCATCATGGAATTCCTGTATGATTCGTGACTGTAGATCATCTTCTGGTGGCACATAGATTCTTCCTTGATACTGGACTAATCCATCATTTTCCCTAAACCCTTTGGAGGGGTCATCGAGTCCCTTCATTACCTCAGTTTCTCAGACTTTGCAGTTTCAGATTTGTTGTTCAATATCCATACCAATAATAATCTTGAAGCATGCTTCCCATAGTAGGATGATAGGAATGGTGGTATTATCCCTGATGTTTACCCTCCATATTAGGTTCTTCAGGAAGGTGACTTCCTTTTTATCTTTCTGCCAATTAGGTTTGTCATGGTGAGAGAGAATATTGACTTTCATGTTAGTTTTGCCAGGGATATGTCTGATGATCAAGTTGTAGTCTTGCTGTTTAAGATACCATTGCATCTGTCTCCCATTGAGTTTTTGTGGTTCCCTAAAATACTTCAGGTTCTCATGGTCTGTCCAAACTTCAAACATTTCTTGAGCATCCAAGAGACATTGCTGCCAGACTCACAATGATTCTATGATAGCAAGGAGTTCCTTGTCATAGATCTCGTAATTTCATTCTGCTGGACTTATGGTATATGACATGAATGCTATTGGGTGCTATTTGTTGTCCTGTTCTTGAGATAGAATGGCACCTATGGCATATCCTGATGCATCAGTTTCCACTTGGAATTTGCCATCTGGTCGAGGGAGGGTCAATACAGGTTCTTTGGTGATGTGTTGTTTCAGTGTGTCAAATGATTTTTGTTCATCAGATCCCCATTTCTAGTCTGTTTTTCCTTTGAGGGTATTAAGTGGTCCTGCAATGTTACTAAATCCTTCTATGAATCTTCAATAGAAGTTAACAAAGCCTAGGAAGCTTTCCACTCCTTTGATGTTAGAGGGAGTGTTCCAATTCCTGATAGCTTTGATCTTCTGTTGTTTCATCTTGACTTTCCCATTTCCCACTTCAACCCCTAGAATTGGTACCTTTGACACTCCAAATTCACACTTGGATTGTTTGAAGTACAAGTTGTGTTTGGCTGCAATTTTCACAAATTGTAGGGTCTGTTCTTGAAGTTCCTTCTCTGATTAGGCAGGGATGATGAAATCATCCATGTAATTCATTAAGGTGCCATCATGGATCATCTCTCTAAAGATGGTAGTCATCATTCATGAGAAGATGGCAGAGGAGTTACATAGGCTGAAGAACATGACTGTGGGTTTGAATAGTCTGAAATTGGTCAAAAAGGCTGCTTTCCATTCATCTCCTTCTTTGATAGGACATTGTTGTAACCCCAAATGATATTGAATTTATTGAAAACCCTGGTATCCTTGAGTCAATCTACCACTTTGCTGATAAGGGGGATGGGTGTTTTGTCCTTGATCATATACTGATTAATTTTCTGATAGTCTTGTACTAATCATTTTGATCCATCCTTCTTTGGAATGAAGAAGCCTAGGGCAGCATATTGTAATTTCGAGACTTGTGTCCTTCCTGATTTTAGATTTTCATCTACAAATGCATTGATTTTTTCTTCTTCTTTCAGGGTCATGGAGTATATCTTTGCTTAAAGTTCCAGGGATGCATTTTCCATTAGTTTGATCTCATGGTCCCATTGTGTATGATCAGGGAGTCTGTCAAAGTTGGTTTTGTTGAACAGGTGGGTATATTCCTTCATGTAGGTTGGTAAGTCAGTGGCCATGGTCAGGTCTGGCTGTTTTTCTTCTTCCTCATCCAGTTCCTGTATTTAAAGTTTTCAAATATGGGGTTTGATGCATATATCATGATGAGGGATATTGCAACTGGGAGGGCACCTTGTAAATTTGACAATACCATTTTTCCAGTCAATCTTGGGATTATGGTGAGTCAGCCAATCATGTCCTAAAAACATGTCTGCAGAGTCCAATGTTGTGACTACTGCTT
>KQ962670.1:32637-47875 GCA_001563735.1 Leucoagaricus sp. SymC.cos
GTACCTTACGCTTTACCAATTGTACTTTTCCCTTATTTGCCCTCAAGCCTTTGCCTCTGTTGCAACCTGAGTTAGCTCTTAAGGTCGTAACAAGTATGGCACATACCAATTAAGAGTGGCAATGGTGACGAGAGGATGCATTTCTTCTGTGAGCTGTATGAATTTCTTTCTCAATCATATCAACTGGATTTGCTCACCACAATTGAATCTCTTGGCGCTGGCGCATCAGCATTGGGAGACCAAATTAGGAGTGCTGCAGTCAGCAATCAATTCAAGCAAGCGCATCTGCCACGGGATATGGGTCCGAGAATCCGAGTGGGCGCCCTTCACTATATCAATGCTTCAGAAACTGAGCTTGTATCAATAGTGTTTATACTAACACATATAAGACGAAAAAAATGGGCAGTGGTGGAGCCACAACCGATATATCAATCTACTAAATACTACACATATATACATGACAGGCTGGTGGTGGGTGAAAGGAAAGAGCACCCCATCGATTGACAAGGGTTTATATACAGATTCATAACCCCCATCAATGGGGCAATCCCACAGGTCACAAGACTTGTCCCGTGGCTTGCAAATGTGGCATGATCTGACAGCAGCTATCTCTGTGATGGCAGCCACCAAAAACGGCTGAATCCAACAATGGAAAGTTCTGTGATCTGTTCTCATGCAGGAGAAACATTCCCACTCCCTAGGTCTTTTCGGGCACTGCCATGGCCTACCGTGGGAGCACAATGACGGAAGCCTCTGTGATCTGTTCTCATGCGGGAGAAACATTCCCACTCAGGTCTTTTTGGGCACCACCATCGCCTACCATGGGAGCACTACGACGGAAAATTCTGTGATATTTTCTCACATAGGAAAAACATTCCCACTCCCTAGGTCTTTTCAGGCACTGCCATGGTCTACCATGGGAGCACAATGATGGAAACCTCTGTGATCTGTTCTCACATGGGAGAAACATTCCCACTCCCCAGGTCTTTTCGGGCACCACCATGGCCTACCATGGGAGCACTATGACGGAAACTTCCGTGATCTGTTCTCACACCAGTGAAACATTCCCACCCCTAGGTCTTTTCGGGCACCACCATTGCCTACCGTGGGAACAAGCCATCAATGCTGCTTACAAAATCACTTATATTGGCAACAACTAGTAATAGACGCTTTCTTTCCTTCCACCATCTAGTGTAGTGATCATATACTTGTACTGTGCATATTATACAGTAAAACACAGGTAGTAGACCACATACCCAAATTCTACAATCATTGGACCACATAATGTCATCTAATTGCAACTATTATTTCGACGGTGCAGTATGTTTATACTGGAGTACGCGAGATTAGGGCTAACATTGTGAGCACAGGGTTATCACAGCGTGCATAGCAACACGCCGCTTGGGACAATTTAACGTCGAGGCTCACAAAAGCAGGAAGGTGAGGCCATCAATCCTGATGGTACCCTCAAAGATGTGGCCCAAATACAATGGTTCAATGATCCTGACAACTCAACACTGCTGCCAGGACCACCCACAGCCAGTTCTGTATCAGTATGTCCAAGATTCATATTATTCAATGGTTGATTTAGATCAAATATAGGGCTCGGAAGCCCTAGGTTCGGCTGAATCATCACGGGTAGAAGAAACTCGCCACTCTAGATTGGTATGTGTTTTGCTTGGACAAAAGATATCTAATGATTTAGTTTTACTTTCAGGGTTCTCGAAGACTGACGAAGAAAAGAAAGAAGAATGTATATAAAACAAGTCAATTCTTGGATCTCGAGGCAGAGGTGGAGGATGATGAGGGTGAGGACAAGGATGAGGATGAGGATGGTTTGTGTCCTCACTGTTTCAGTACTTTCTATTGCTGATATTAGATGCAGATGATTTCATAAACAATGCGCTCACTCAGAGCAATGTTCGGGGGCTGGCTAGATTGCTTCATCATGAAACAGAGCAAGATATGCCACTCATACGAAACTTGATGAGATGATACATGGACAGGAAGGGTGATAACTCAGAGAGAGGCGAGGATTCAGAGGAGAATGATGAGAGCACTGAGGAGCATGATGATAGCGTGGAGGAACCTGATACCACCCAAGCCGCAACAGAGAGTTCTGTCTCTATCATAGAATTGCCCCAACCAGAGACTTGGATTTGCCTGACCATAGGTCCGTACAGCAACGACCTTGCCTTTGTGACCTCGGTTGACAATCAGCAAGTCAATGCCATTATACTTCCTCAAATTCATTATCATTCTAGCAAAAAGTGTAAAAGGGCCATGTGCCCAGATCCAGCTCCACTTGACTTCAACTGTGCGCACAGCATTTTTGGGGCAGACACTATCATGGAGAAAGTTAGCGAATACGGTGATTTGCTCAGTTACGAGTTCAAACACCAACTATTTGACTCTTCTGGATTCCAATTGCTGAAGAATTTTCGAAAAGGGGGCTACTCTCCCTTGTCAATCCACCCACCCCAAGAGCACCTTCTCTTATATCAATCATGCATCTCAATTCCTACATTCACAAAAGCCCACCTATTAAAATGGGCTGAGTATGACACCTTTGAGGTTGGAGATCAGGTAAAGATAGGCGAAGGGGAATTTTCTGGTGCAATTGGAATCTTAGAGACCCTCAACCCATTATCAGCATGTGTGGAACTTCTGACAACAAACAATGTCATTGAAGTCCCACTAGCTTCGATACGATGCTTCTTTCGAGTAGGAGACAAAGTTTGTATCAAGTTGGGAAAAGAGAATGTCGGAGCATGGGGATTTGTGGCGGCTATCGACAAGTACACATACATGGTCGCTCTACATGTTCGACATCCCAAGGTATGTGATCCTTGAGCTGGTATCTAGCCAATACTGATACTTTGCTAGGTTTTTGAGGCTGCAGCTTCAATTCACAACATAGAATTTGCTCCAGATGATCATACTTTTGCACCACCCCAACAAGAGCCAGCTCGTCTTTCCAGTCTATGTCACAGAAAAAGCGAAGGATTTGTTGGAATGCGCATTGTTTTCAAGAAGGATCCTTACAAAGGATCATTTGGAATTATTCAGATGATGAATATGCGTGGACATGCTCAGATCAAGATCAAGAGCCTTTTTGTGCATGGGAATCAGCTGGTCGATCGTCCAATCACTGGCCTCTATTTTTTTGTGTAGGTTTTAATTGTATTCAATTAGTTACCGGTCTGAGTGTGCAATGCTAGTGAGGGCGATACATGACTTTATGAGGTAACTGGTGAGTCCAGCAGAAGATTTGTTATTAGCAAATTTCTGGCTCCCATGACAAAGATAACAAGAATGACAACTCCAGAGCCCTCTCCAAGTGAAGTAGCACCATTCGGCTCTAACGAGGGAGCTGTTGTGACGAGCCCAGCAGCAGAGGCTAATGGAGGGTCCTCACAACTTGAAAAACTTGGACCAAAAATTCGTAAGTGTGCATCTAGTCAAAGTGAAGGTATTCTCTAAGTTGGCCCAAGCGGATACCCACTGGATTGTTTGTGTTGACCAAGCCATCAAAGAGAACGCCAAGACAAAATGTCAGAGCATTTACTCTTTGAAACTTCAAATTAAAACATCACATTATTATGATGCAGGGTTGTGGCTAGGTAAAGTTGGCACTCTCATAGACATCGTTGGGAATGAGGTGAAAGTTCGCTTTGCGAAAGAGATCAAGAGGGAAATTGAGAGGGAGATCCAGATCAAGATCGAGAAGGAGAAGGAGAAAGAGAAAGAGAAGGAGAAGGAGACTGGTAACGTCAACAAGGAAGATAGAGAGAAAGAGAAGGAGGGGGGAGATGATTGTGAGAAGAAGAAGGGACAGGACAGAGTGAAGGAAATGGAGGGAGAAAATAGTGGAGACATTGAGAAAGTGAAGGGAAAGGGGAAAGGGAAACAGACAGGAACCAGAGGAAAGGAAAAGAGAAAGGGAGGTAAAAAGTCAAAGGAGAAGGAGGCAGAAGAGCAGTTTGTAGAAAAGCTGATACCGTACCCAGCTCTTGAATGGGTTGAGCCCATAGAGCAGGGACAATTTGTCTATGTTGCTCAATGCAGCCCAAATTTTGGGAGCTTCCACTTCATCATCAGGTTTGAGGAAGATAAATGTTGCTTGGGTGCTTGGTGGGGCGGCAATAAGTTCAAAGTACTCAAAAAGTTGCCGAAGGAGTGGCTTGTGAGCCTTCGTGTAGACTCTCGTTCTCCAAAGGAGCAACAGACATATGACTAGAAGTGTTTCTCGACCTTCATACATACTCATTTTCTAATACCCTTCATCTTGATACCTCCTCACTGACACTTTACACTGCATCATCTTGGGACTATAGAAGCTTTGTAGTGTTTTCGTCGTTAGATATTTATGTGTTTTGTCCACCAAATGGGGTGTGTTAGCGTCCATGTGCACCACTTCCTAAACAAGGTGTGTTTTTTGTCTGTGTCCTTTTTTTAGTGTGTGTGTCCTGGTGGTATATCGGTTGAGTTCACTCACCCTGGACAACACATTTCTGTGATAGCAGTGTCGGTGGCACAGAAATGAAGCCACAAGGGCTCCTTTAAAGGTGGTGTGTAAATCTTTGGTACTGTTTTCACCCTCTCATCTTATAACTCCATCATGTCTACACCTGGCTCTCAAATGTCGACCACTCCTTCTGGTGAAGTGCCACCTCACTCGCAACCCTCGGCACCTGCTCTCTCAGGCAAGACACATAGAAACACTAAGCCAAAATATGAATGGCCCGAAAATGCCCTCCTATTTTTACGAACATTCTTTGCCCATTATTCTGCTGAACATGACCGGATTGATGATCTAAAGGATGCTAATATGAAAGGAAACAAGGGGCTCTTGAAAGACTGGGTCAGGGATCATGTTGTCCCTAGTTATGAGACTGAGTTTGGGCTAGTAGATGAAGCGATACTCGAAGTAAGTGACTTTGCACTTCTGTCAATTCATTGTTTCACTCATTAGATGAAGCAAATATATGTATTCATCAAGAACGGCACACGGCAAAAACCTAAGGGAAAGGTTGTTAGTCAGACCCCTCCTAGTGACAAGAAACACTCAGTGTGCAAAGTCAATTGGAAGCAGACGTTCGCTGATGAGAACCAAAGTGAGGTAAATGCATTAACAGCAAAGAACCGAATTGCTTAAGGGGCATCAACCCAGAAGAACTTGCCACTCTACCAAGAGTTGGTTAGAATATTGGCCAATAAACTATCACCTGAAGAACGTGCTCATTATGAGAATCTGGCACAAATTGAGAACAAGATGAAAGAACAAGATCCTACCCTTGAGGAGATATTGGTGTGAGTAATTGCTTTCATTGAATGTCGTTAACTCTACATTGATTGGATCTATTTGAAAGGACCCAACCATGTCTCGACTCAGTCTTGATGCATTCTTTGAAGAAAAAGTTGGGAATGAAGTGAGGGCAGTATGGAGAGGCCTTAGTGTACCTTAATGTTGCATTTCACAATAAGAGAAATGAGATTGTTGTTCAACAGTATGCATCCTTTTGTCTTAGATCTGGGACATTGATAACCCACCATCCCTTAGTGTCTTGTTCAACTCAAAAGACGAAGTTGAGGAAAAGGATTCCATGGCACTAAGGCAAGCTTCTTTGAAGCACTGCCGTCCGATCCTTGTGAATCTTGCGCAATCTCAGCTTCCCAGTATGTATGCATGTCATAGCTGAAAAATGGTTTTACTGAGACGCGTCCCTAGTGCATGACATCAAGAAAGCATCCTCTGCACCTACTCTAGCAACCATCTCCTGGAAGCAAGCTATGCCAGACCAGGTAAATGAAGCCTTATGTCAACACATCATACAGGCTTGGGGTGCATATTCTGTAACAGTATCTTTGCACGATTTTCACAATTATAATGTTAAATAGTCACAAGTAGTACAAAGGAGGTTCTGTGCACTAGTGACAGTGTTCCTTGGAGCATGCTTGCCTCTACACCAGGTTGTCAAAGAATTCTATCTAGGGGTGCAGAGCTCTTTCCACAAGATTGCAACCCAAGAGAACTCGATTCATGTGATGTCTTCAAGATTGCAAAGGCCATTGTGAGTCTTCCATCTGGTTTGATCTTCAAGAAGGATGATTGCTTGCAACCTATGGCTCCAAAGCTGACATTTCAGCCACATGGCACAGCTAACATGACATCTCACATTGCTGTTCCTCCTGTGTCCACTGAAACAACCAATAACATTCAGTCTCATGCTGTGGAGCCCATTACTTTGCATGAATTGTCCTCACCTCCTGCACCTGTCGAGCCAACTGTCTTCACCCCTCCAGTATTACCTCAGCCTGCCAATGTGGAGCCCAGTTTATTCAAGTCTTCAGCATTACACCAGCCCATGTTGACATTGTTGAATGCACCAAACCAAGCCAATCTACTGTGCACTTCAGTTCCCATGTCTACAGCTCACAAGAAGTCTGGATGTCACCCTCAAGCTAAGGGAACCACCCAATCTCAAAGGAAGCCCAGTCAGCAAACCTCACAAGCCCTTGCTGAGGAGTCTGTGGATGATGCAAGAGGTAGGCAGAGCTCAGGCCACCATGTTACACTCCCTGAGTGATTCTAGGACAGCAGCAAGACCACAGATGGACCTCCCAGGAAGTGCTATCATTACTAGTTTACTACAAGTTCTTGTCTTTCCCACTTCTGTTAGTATTTGGCCATATCTTATAGAATTCTCTTGCTCATTTTGTGCTAGTGAACTGAGTACTCCTTTGTTAATACTTTCTATTATGTACTCTGGATTCAAGATATTGATCTACTCCTAAGATTAAATTCCATGGATAATGAGTTGTCCATTGATAGCAGAGATGATCTGTTCATGATCCGTTTATGAGCAAATGGATGATCTGTTCATGATCTGTTCATGACCTGTTCACGATCCATTCATGATCTGTTCAGTGAGCAGAAATTAGTCACTAGCATGTGATTGCATTGGATCATAAACAGATCACTCAGTGAACTGGTGAACTGATCACCGGAAAACACCTGGAAAATTGTGAGTGTTCACCCGGCAAGTTGGCAGTGATCGGATTGATCTGAGGAGTGTGGTTTATGCAGAGGGGGCAAGTGAGCTGCAGACCAGAGAGTCAGAGATGTTGTCAGCATTGAAAGAAATGGGCTGCAGGTGACAACTAGTGGGTAGCGATGAAAGTTCAAAGTGGTTGAACTTTGAGAAAATGTGTGAAGTCACATCATCATGTGTAGCACAGCCCACCCTGCTAGCAATATGGCATGGCAACAATAACCAAATGGGAATGATGGTGTGCAATATATGAAAACAAAATCTGCACCTGACTGAATATCCTCTCAACTATTGAGCAGCTTCCAGACACAAGGCAATGACATGAATGTTGGAACATGGCCAGAATAACTTGGCAAGGAACAAGTCCAGTTTCTCATAAACAAGTGACCTGTCACAGCAAGTATGTCACTAAACAAGAGTCACTACACCCATCTACACCTGACCACTCATGCAGTCATTTGATAAGATCATATTACCTTACAGGTCATGCTGGGAGTGACAATACTCATAAGTAATAGCCCTGCCAGCAAGATAAGCAATATAACCAGTGATGGACTTTTGATCAGCACAATCTCTAGCCCAGTCAGAGTCAGAATAGACCACTGGTTCATCAGGTCCCTCCTTAGCTCAATAGATGAGCTTGAAATCAGATATGCTATGAAGGTAGCAGAAGATGTACTTGACAGCCTTGAGGTGGATTTCACCTGGAGCAGCAATGTGGCAGGCTACAACATCCACTGCATGAGAGATGTTGGGATAAATGCAAACTATGGCATATATGAGTCAGCTGATGAGTTGTTGATATGTTGTGACATTGACTTCAGGCTTATTGAGGATAGGAAGTGTAGAAACAGCAATAAGAGCTATGATACAGTAAGTAAATGAATATGCAAAGGAATATTAGTGGCTCACCTCAGTCACTCATTAGACATACAAGAACTGAGGTGACAGGTACATTAAGAGGTTGTATTTATACTAAATCATCTGTCTAAGGTGTCTAGTACAATATCCAGGCAATGGCATAAACAGTCTACATGAATTGATCCTAGCTCTATAACACAAAGAAGCTGTCATGCACATTGAATGCACAACACAGCATAATAGTCATGTACAATAGTCATGTCATGACACATGTCACTGTGGCTCAGTACATGCTTGCATTCCAACAGGAAGAAATAATTCACTCTCCACTGGGGTCTTCACTGGTCAACAGTTAGCCATTCTATGATGTTCAAGAATGTCTTCAATGTATTGGGACTGTGAAAGAGTGAGTTTCTTTTGGTCATCACTTTGTGTCACTTCCATTTGAAGAATCTAGTTGACAGCACCAAGATCCTTCATGCCAAAGTGAGAGTTCAACTTGGATTTGGTGCGCTCAACAGCCTTGATGTCACATGAAAAGGGAAGGAAGTCATCAACATACACAGCAATGATGATAAGTGAGCTATTGTCATTTTTGGTGAAGACACCATAGTTGGAGGCACTTGTGTGAAGCCCATGGCTTTGAGTTCTGTGTGAACCTTCTTGTACTGTTCATGGCTGGTTTGCTTGAGTCTATAGAGAGCATGGTTGAGGTACCAGATGAGGCTGTCAGCTGCTTCTATGCTAGGAGGAATTTTTATATAAATTTTCTCACTGAGATTGCCACTGAGGAATGCTGCCTTCATGTCTATCTGGTGGATGTGCCATTGGTGCTTGGCAGTGAGAGCAAGGAGAGTATGAATGGTGGCATGTTTCATCACAGGAGTATAGGTCTCATTGTAGTCAATATCCTCCACTTGCAAAAAGTCTTGGGCAACTAGACAAGCCTTGTACTGCTCCACCTGACTGTCAGCATTGAGTTTGCACCTGAATACCCATTTGCAGCCTACAATGCAATGATTCTTTGGCCTTTCAACCTCTGAGAATAATTCCCTCCTCACAAACTCCTCCAACTCTTCAGCCATTACTTTCTCCAAAATTCTGCATTGAGATGAGCCATAGCCTCTTCATAAGTGGCTGGATTATGCTCTAGGAATGCATTTCTTACTGTCTCATTGCCCACTGAAGCCTGAACAGGCTTAGACATTTCCCTCTCTACTATAAGGAGATCTTTGTCCTCTACCTCTTCTACAGTTTTTTTTAGCTTTGACATACCATATTTTCACTGGTAAGAGCTTTATTCATACTTAGGGTCATCATCCTGAACAGGTGCACAGCTGTTTCGAGCAGATTGACAGATATTTGGAGGTGGAATTGAAAGAGGGTATGGAGTAGTGAAGATGGATGGCTTGATGACTTTCACAGTCATGGTGAACGTGTTAGGAGTGCATACGGGGGTTTCAAGGTCGATGAGCTCGAATCTGAAGTCCATTTGTCAATCTATTTAGCCATTTTTGCTGTGGTGCATGTGGTGCAAGCAGGAGGAAATAGTGGGGTAGTGGAAGATAGTGAGGGTTGGGATCATTGACTTTGTCCGCCATTGCGTAATTGGACTCGCTGGAAACGTCTAAGGTGGGAGCATCTATTGCAGGTGGTTTTGAGTTGATTGGTGCAGTCATTGTCAAGATATTCCCCTTAGAAGCATCCTCTTCATTATTTATCTCCCCTTTCACCAATAAACCCAGATTTTCGTCGTCCTGAGCATCCTGGCCATCGGAATTGGCATCTATGACAACCCTTGTATGCTC
This sequence comes from Leucoagaricus sp. SymC.cos, assembly GCA_001563735.1. Classification (NCBI taxonomy): domain Eukaryota; kingdom Fungi; phylum Basidiomycota; class Agaricomycetes; order Agaricales; family Agaricaceae; genus Leucoagaricus; species Leucoagaricus sp. SymC.cos. The sequence goes on from KQ962670.1 coordinate 42,362, forward strand.
TACTTTACTTCCCTCATCAAAGTGAACATCTCATGACTCAAAGGTTCAACCAGAGGGGCAGTGAATGAGGATATAGGCCTTCCTCTTTGATATGTATCCCAAGTGAGCACAGTGCAAGGACTTGGAGCCAAACTTGGCTCATTTACTCTTGGGAATGAGAGCATGAGCATCGCGGGCGAAGATGTGGAGATGAGAGATGGAGGGTTTGTTGCCTGTGTAGGACTGGTAGGGAGTGATGTTGTTGATCAAGGCACAGGTAAGAACTCAATTGAGTATATAAGTGGTGTAAGTGACAGCATAAGTCCAAAATGATTCTGTGAGGTCAGACTCCTTGATCATGGTGCATGTCATGTCAAGGATGGTGCAGTCAACACATTCAGCTGAACTGTTTGCCTAGAGAGCATCAGAGTTGGTGATTTCATGATAGATACCCTTCAATGAGAAATACTGCTTCAATGTTTCAGAAACATACTCTCCACCTTCATCAGAGTGGAAATAATTAAGTTTGTGTCCAGTTTCAACCTCAGTATGTTCAATAAGAGACTTAAGGTGCACCTCTGCTTTTTTTTCTTTTTCTTTATTAAAAATTTATAAGGCAGTGCGTGATAGCAGTCTGCCCCCAGGTTAGTAGCCTGGGATACTGTTACAGAGAAAGGCCAAGAACAACTACATAAGGTACAATACAGCTAGAGAGACCAAACATCCATTGCAGTCAACCATCTCAGATGCCCCCCTCCTCAATAAGTGATGAGGGCCTAGTCCATATGTGGGTTTCAGCAGCGATGGCCAAGTGCACACCTACCCTTGCACTCAGCCTCTGCTGTCTTCTGAGAGATCTCATGAAATGCCTCCCACATGTCTGAGGGGGCTGACTTTTCAGCCAGCCACCCCTGGTCAAAGCAGTGGTGCCAGAAAGGGCACTATCGGTTGCTAGTGCTGTGATCCCATTGACAGTTCACACAGCATGCAGCATGCAGGCATGGGGCTCTCACAGGGCTTGCTTCCTTGGGTGGCTTCACAGAGGGGTTACCCCTGCAACAGGAAGCATGATCATGATGACTGGCCTCAGTATGAGGACTGGCACACTGGGGGCATCAGGAGGCCTGAGACCAACAGGCAATGTTAATAGAAATTATGTACATTTGGACACATTGCTCAAGAATATGAAAGATACTTTTGATGTTCTCTTTATCCAGGAGCCTCCTTGGAGGACCATTAGACAGACTGTGTCAACGACCTCTGTTGAGGGTGACAATGTTGTTAGTGCGCCTAAGCACCCTGAGTGGCTCTACATTGTGTGCAAGCTCACTAATGAGCATCTGCCTCGCGTTATGGCCTATGTTCATAGGCGATTGGTGTTACTTCGGCTGTCACTTTGTAGCAACATTCTCAGTCATCATGACATTCTTATCCTCTCCCTGTTTACTGTGCAGGGGGTGGTGAATTTGCTTAATGTCTATTCTGACAAGGTGCATACTGCCATCAACCTCCCAAGAAAGGAGGTTGATGTGCTGCCTGCCTTCTGTTACATGGGGGGTGACTTTAATTGTCACTCAGAGGTGTGGGATTCTTCCTGCCACTCCCATCCCCTTGTCGCCCAGTGTCTCTTGGAGCTGGCTTCTGATGTCAGCCTGTCTTGGGCTCAGCCTTCTAATCCTGGAGTGATGCATGTGCCTCACAATCCAGATCTGGCAGGCTCCGTGATCGATCTTGTTTTCATGGTGCCTAGTTCTTCTGTATCTGACCTTCCACAGTTGGACTCTTTTCTTTGTGGGCCCTCGGACCATGTTCTGATTGTCATGCATGTTCCAATCTTGTCTACTGAGATCTTGGTTGTTTGCTGGGTGATACCGTGGGATTCTTGTGAGGAGCAGGAATTTCTGATCAATGTCACCAAAGGTCTTAGGTCCTGGGATGTCGGGGATCTGATTAATTCCAACCAGGTGGAGGCTGCTGCTTCGGTGGTGGCTTCTATCTTTTCCACAGCATGGGAGTCTCATGTGAAGGAGGTTGTTGTCATGTCACGGTCTAAGTCTTGGTGGGACAATGACTGCTGGCATTCTTTATCCAGATACCAGGTGTCTTGTGAGTGCAAGGACTGGAGGTTGTTTTGCTCAGCCACTCACTGGGCTAAGCATTGTTTCTTTGATGCTCACATCGAGGAGATTGCTGTTGAGAACCAGAGGCTGTGGGATTTGATGGCCTGGGTTAAGCCATGTCAGCTGCCTGCATGTGAGGCTATCTCATATCATGGGGAGCCATGCCATGATTTGGGCTCCCTTTGGGAGGCCCTGGATGGTACATATAATGCCACTTCTGGGTGGCTGTGTGACCCATCTATTTTGGAGGAGCTTACCCCCTTGTCTAAGAGGGGGTGGGTTCTGTTTTCTTTGGCTGAGGTGAGGGATGCCCTTCAGGTGGGTTCTTCACGTTCTGCCCCTGGCCTGGATCACCTTACATGGGTCCACCTTAAGGAACTTCTCTCAGATGATGTCATCTTGGGGAAGTTCCTTTCCCTGGCTAATGCCTGCCTGACAGTTGGGTGTTGGCCTTCTTTCTTTAAGGAGTTGGTTTCCATCATTATTCCAAAACCCAGTAAACTGTCCTACTCCACTCCCAAGTCGTTCCAGCCTATTGTGCTGCTGAACACCTTGGGGAAGCTTGTTGAGAAGATGCTTTCTGCACATCTTCAGTTTGACAGCATCAAGTTTGGCGTCTTTCATTCTAACCAGCTAGGTAGTATTTGGCAGAGGTTGACTGAGGATGCTGGTTTATTCCTCACTCATCTGGTCAAGGCTGGGTGGGCGAGGGGCCTCAATACAAGCATTGTTGCTTTTGACATTGCTCAGTTCTTCCTGTCTTTAAACCATGATATGCTCATGGCTATTCTGTCTCGTCAAGGGTTTCCTGCAAATGTTCGCAGGTTCTTTGCATCTTATCTGGTTGATAGGAGGATGAAGTATCTCTGGAATTCATTCTCTTCTGGCTTTTATCCGGCAGATGTGGGGGTTGGGCAGGGGTCTGCCCTCTCCCCTGTTCTGTCTGCATTATATTTGGCACCTGTGCTGAAGATCTTTGACCTCTGGGCATCTCATCTTGAGATGGATGTCCTGTCTTATGTTGACAATAGGACTCTCATCACCCAGGCTTGGGATCTGGCTGACAACCTGGTATGCCTTTGTCAGGCTTATGGGGTCGTGTATGTCTTATTTGTGGCATTCAGGCTTGTGCTTGAGCATGATAAGTCCAAACTCTTCCATTTTTCTCATTGGAAGGGCAATGACAATCCCTCTATTGACTTGGGCTATGCCCCCTTTACTGGTGAGACTCCTCTCTGCCCCAAGCCATTTTGGCAGTACTTGGGGTTCTACTTTGACTGACAGCTCTCTTTCCGGGAGCATGTTTGGTATTATTGGACTAAGGTTATCTCTACCATTTGTTTGATGGGGATGCTGGGGAATTCAATGCAGGGGCTGTCTCCTAAACAGTGCCACCTCCTTTATTGCTCCTGTGTGGTTCCTATTGCCACATATGGGTTTTGTCTTTGGTGTCATGGGCTCCATCCTCATAAGGCCCATCTCACCTCTCTTAACAAGATGCAGTGTCATGCTGTGCTGTGGATCACTGGTGCATTTTGCACCTCCCCTTTGGGTGGGGTTGAGGCCCTTGCTGGGCTTATCCCCATTCATTTACATTTGAGGAAGTTGAGAGCTTGGGCAGCATACTGGGTCCTCACCTTGTCTCCTACTCACACAAGTTGCCAGCTTTTGGGGACTCGTTCTTATCTGGGCACTGATCCCCATTGGTACCACTTTACTCAGCTTGGTCCCTCTCTTGAGAAGGTCCAGTCTGCTGTCATGGATACTCTCTCATATCTTTCCATTCCCATCTCTCTGGAGTCCTTTGATGCAGATGCTTTGGAGGCTTGTCTGGGGCAGTGTTTGTTGGATTGCTTTGGCAATCATATCAGGATGGTGGAGTTCGACTCTAAGGAGGAGGATGTCAACATCTCATGTGTTCTTGACACGGAGCTCAATAGGGCTATCATGCTGGATGACTGCATTGTCATTGCCATAGATGTGTCTGTGTGTGGGGACCGGGCTTACCAGGCTGTCACTGTGGCTTGGGTTTGGTCTGGTGGGGTGCCAGTTAGGCAGACTCACCAGGCCACAGGCAGAGTTACCACGCCTGATGTGGAGCTCCATGCCATTCATATGGGTGTCTTTGCTGTGTGTGTGCAGGAGGGTGCCTGGCATGTTGTCTTGTTCACTGACCACCTGGCTTCAGCTAGGTGGATGGTGGATCCTTCTGTTGGCAGTGGGCAGGCTCAGACTCTGCCAGTCTACCATTATCTGGCCAAGTGGCTCGGGGATGATCCCTTGCGCACCTTTGCCTTTGTACAGGTTTGCTCCTCATTGGAGTGGCCCTTGCATTACATGGTCCATTGCTATGTGATGGACCCTTCTCGCAGGGAGTTGGTGGGGGATCGTTCTTTCACCACTCTCAATTATCTTTGTACTGCCAAGGCTCAGGCCTGTTGTGATTTGTGGACTCATCAGTTCATGAATACGAGCTCCTCTGGGAGAGATCTTTTGCACCTCAAGAAGGGGGGCAAGCATATTATGCCCATGTACCTCTCTGGGGGTTTGTGGCTTTTGGATCTGCCTGATTCCCAGCTGTGTGTATGGGTGTGCCATGCTGTTCTCAATCATGCACCTATTAGGGATTTTAGAGTTTGCTTTAAGATCTCTTGTGACAACTCTTGCCCTTGCAGGGCTGCTTGTCAGTCTCATGAGCACATATTGACCAAATGCTCTGACTTTGGCAGTCCAAGGCATTTTCCCAAGTGTTAGAAGATGCTTGTCAACTTCTGCAAGGAGAATCCTAGGGCATTCTCCTTTGCGCACCTTCCTGAAGGATAACAATGGTGCAGCCCCTTTTTGGCAGTTGCTGGGTTCTGTCAGGGTCCCCATTGGAGTTCCCTTGTCTTGTGTGGAGTGGTCTGCTAGTGGCACACTGCAGTGCCAGCATAGGGTGATGGTTCCTAGGGGAATCTCAGGTGATGAGGCTGGCTTGGGGGAACACCCTGCCCTTGGTCTGTCCTCTTCTCTCACTTGAGAGCTGAACCTTCAGGGAATGGGGGACTGGATGACATTCCTCAAGTTGGTGCTGTGGGGGGCTTGTATGGGTTGTGAAGCATGGGGCTTGGGTCCTTGGGGATTTCGGTGGGGTCTGGCATTGGCTGCTGATGGGGGCTGCACTTGCTTTGCCCAACCACTGTCATGTGCAAGGTGCTGCAGCAGGGGGCGGGTCACTGCCTGTTTCACCCTCATCCCAGGATGTTGGTGGAACCTATTCTGCAGTGTAGACTGCCAGGACTCAGCTGAGCTGTGGGAGAGATATTTCTTTATTTTCTTCATAGGGTAACTGTATGTACAACTTGTTGTATCTACAAGTGGACTGCTATTGTGCACTGCTATATAAATTGTTGACATCAAAAAAAAAAAAAAAAAA
>KQ962673.1:7590-25880 GCA_001563735.1 Leucoagaricus sp. SymC.cos
ATAATGGAGATATGAGTAGGTCTGATAGAGATTACTGATGCATCAAAGTCAGTCTCCTTCACCTTGCAGCTGAACAATGACATCTTGATGTTCAGATACTTCATTAACTCCAGCAGTTGGGACAATAGCAGAGATCTCATTAGCAGTAGGAGCATTATAATATTGCTGATCATGCTGCTGATTGACATGAAGTCAAGCATAAACTATAGAGTGTTCATGCTGTGGTTGCTGTTACATAATCTCATATACTTACTTATAGACATTGACATAGAGATGAGTAGTGTTGAGCATAGCATTGAGATCTTGCATTATGACAGGATTAAAATCAGGATTATTTAACTGTTTTTGCAATAACTGGTCCTCAGGATCAAAAATATAGAGCTGAGCATAGATGGATAGATTTAGACCATCAGAAAGAAGAACACTATGAAGATGATGAAGTTCTCTACTGATCTTGAAGCAATATGGTCCAGCAGTAGCAGTGACAGAGTGGTTGACCTTGACACCTACAGATGTGAATGCAAATACAGTATTAAAACATTGAATATTAGTTTTAAAATGCTAGGAAAGCTCAGGATCTATCCCAATGCCAGTCATATATCTCTCTAAGACTGGATGTATTTGAGAATAAGATGGAAGATTGATTTGACCATTCAAGCAACAACTACCAAACTTAGGAGCATGAACAATAGAGGTTGTGAGCTTTTCACAATCAAAATGAAGTGCATGACACTGTGGACATTGAATATTTATAGAGCCCAGTGTGTGAGGTTGAAGAGGTTCTTGATAAGATAGACAGCTCTTTGGAAGTAAACAAAGATTACAATCTTGATGTAGGGGTTGAACAGGTAGTAGTGATAGTAGTGGTGATAGTGATAAGAGTGGTAATGGTAGTGGTGGTAATGGTGGTAGTGATAGTGATGGTAGTAATAGTAGTGGTAAAAAGTTCTCCTCTTCCTCCTCCTCTTCCTCCTCTTCCCTCTCTCTCTCCCTCTCTTTCTCTTCCTCTTGGTTATTGTTGTTATTTTCTTGAGAGCATTGTAAATACTCTGCAAACTGCTGAGTAAGGTCATCACCTTCAATCTTATCCTCTTTATCTTCTTCAATAGGTTCCTTCTCAACTTCATTTCTCTATTGTTGAAGGTTTTTCTGCTACTGATGTAATTATACTTATTATTACTACTCTACTTCTCTTTGATGCTCAGCTCTTAAGTTCTTTTCAAACTGTCTCTGTACTTGCATCTGCTCATTTATCTTCTTTCAAAGCTGCTTTTCCAACTGCCTCTGTCTCTGTCTTTGTTTATTCATCTCTTATTGAGCATCAACTTGAAGCTAATAAAGCATTAATTGCTCTCTTACTTTTCTTGCTATATGTTCCTTCTCTAATACTAAAAGTCTCTGTTGATTCTGATATTCTGCTATTATAGCATCAAGATCTAGTGCTGGTAAAAGTTGCTGTTCAGCATTTTGACATTATTGATAGTTTGAAAATTGGACAGGATGGGGAGGAATATTTTCAAGTTATAAGATTGGACAATCAAAATCATCTGGAATAATAGTTTGTGGAATTTGTGCAGCTAACAAAGCTCCTATATTCACAGAACAATGCATAACAGGAGTTGGAGATAGGAAATATAGTAGTAAAGGAGATAGCAGCTCATTTCTCTGCTCTTATTGAATATTAGAACTTGTCATCTACAAATGCTCATTATGTTCATTGACATGTGCAGCTTCACAACTTTGTTCAGATGTAACAGGAGTAGAGGGACAGTTTCTGAAAAATAAATTATTAATATATTTAATAATAAAATATAAATAGATATATAAATATACTCACATCTTCAAAAACAGAGTCTAACAAATTGAATATAATAGCAGAACCCAAATATGAATTCAAAATCCAGAAAATGTAAACAGAATAGCTCTTTGGGATAACTCAACAGAATCTAAACTGTAAAAAGGGAATAGACTACAGAATAGCTCTTTGGTTCAAACCAAAAGAATATAAACTGCAAAGATGGGACTACACAACAGAGTTCTCTGGATCTACACAGTGAGCTCAGTCTGCAGCAGAAATATAGAGAATAAGAAAAACAAAGAGGCCAGTGATCTAACTATACAGTCTAATCAAGCAAAAAAGTAAGAATTCAGTGCTAGCAGTGGCAGTTGATAGTAGAGAGTTAATCTCAAAGAGGAGAGAAAGATGAACAAAACTAACCAATTAACCTCAAAGAGGAAAGGAAGATAATAAAATTAACCAATCTCTCTGTATACTGTGCTCAGAAAGAGGTCTCAAGGGCAACTAGCAGACAATTTCTAAGAGAAAGCCAGGTAGTAGAGACTTTACTGAGCTTCACCTTGATCTTCAGAGTAAAAATACTCTTTACTTCTCACTCTGACCACACTTGTACAGCTACAACAGTCAAGGCACACACTTTGCTCTATTTTAAATATATTTAATAGTGATTATAGCTATATAGAGAAATTTCATTACCAAAAGCGGACAAATCCACACTTAAACAGCTTCAAAAAGGTTCAATGTATAAGTAGGAATTTTAATTGGAATTTTAGGCAATTTTCTGAGAGATGTAGGAGATGTAGAAGAAGTAGTAAAAAAAGAGTGTCATTTACAGTAAGGTATCCACATATGGAAAAAAGTTTGGAGTGCAGTTTGGAGTGCGAAAATCTTCAGCAAACACAGCCACAGCTACTGAATACAAAAGCAATTTGTAAGAACTAACTAATGCTGACTAACCACTGACCAATGCTGACTAAAATTTGTTAGCACTTTAATTTGAGCTCTAATCCCAGCATATTTAGGGCCCATAGTAATCCTTGTCCCATAATTCTTAGATGTCACTGCATGGAATGTGGCAGAGGCTAGGAGTGTGCATGCCAAACATGTTGTCTGCACATGTAATAACACAGATGGAGAAAAAGAAAGAAAGTGAGCCACCAGTGATGAGAGTGCTAGTGGTGGATAAGAGGTTGTTGATGTCCTGGAGGCCTATAGAATCCCAAAATTGGGGCAGTAGAATATCAGAATGAGGGTGTTGGCAAAAGTCAAAATGAGCACCAAGAGTGCTCACAGGATCTATGGACCAGTCACAAGTAAGAAGATACTATTGTCACCAGTTAATAACAACAGTATTAAAGAGAGGGGTCAGCAAAATCTAAGGACCTACCACTGGTCAAGGGAACTTTAGAGGGGGTCAGGATGACACTGTCAAAACAATGCTGCCACAGGGATTAGCTGGCTCTAGAGGTTAGGAGAAAAGAGTGATAATGACTTAAAAGCCATTGTATAGTATTGCTAAGGTATAGATGTTGACAGAAGAGCTTGAAAGCATTAAGCATTGCTTGAGATGATCTCTCTCATGACTGTTCCCAAAAGAGAAGGTAGTGGTAAGAGGTCAAGAAGAGATTGGCACTACAATGTGTCATATACAGTATGTGTATTTTCAAGACACATATTCTGCTTGATAATTCTCAGAAATGTGGATATAATGGTGTATAACATTATTCTAGATAAAATAATAGACCTTTCTCTGCATCTATGCTATTTCTGTGATGAGATAATCTATATGATGATCACAGTGAAACTAAGTATAGTTTAATTGAGAAATAATTATGTATAATACAATAATATTAACTCACAAGATCCAGTCATTAAACAGAGTGCAGCATTACTTCGTATAGAGATGGCTTTAACTGTCTGAAATTTCTGATATAACAGCAGAAAGAGCCTTCATATCACAGGTAGTAAGATTATATATAGAGGAAGAGGACAACCTGTGGAGATAGAGAGGATAAATGTAAAGTTTAACAATAAAGGAGAGCTCAAGTGTTACAATTGCAACAAGTATGGCCATATGGCCAACACATGCCCTGAGCTCAGATGACTATAAAATAACCTATGATGCTATAACTATAGCAAATTTGGACATACTTCTAGAAACTACAAAAAATTAAAGAAATGGAAACTGTGAGTTAGTGTTATGAAATTCAATATTTAAATTTGTATTTTATAATATTTATCTTAGCACTGAATACTTTAGCACTGAAAACTGTAAGTGCTGAAGACAATGGTTGGACATCTACTATATTGAAGACTATACTTTAATCATGTCCAAAGACATGATGAAAGTAGAGTCTTAATGAAAGTCTACAACACTGACTCTAACACTATAGAATGCCTTACAATAGTAAGATGTCTATAACACATACCTTAATGACTTGTCTTCTACAAGTTATTAATAAAGTCTCTGACATAATTGCTATTACTATGATTATGTAATATACTTACAAATTATAATTCCATCATAATTTGTTATTATTTCCATCACTTCTATTATTCTCATCAGATACTTATTAAGTATCTCTATTATTATCTAGATTACTAATCCTATTAGTAATCATTTCTATGATTACTATTATATAAGTTAAACTATCTTGTTTACATTTATATATATTATTCTATGAAGTTCCATTATAATTATTATATAATTATTTATACCTGTTTACATTATTCCATGAGTTTCCATTCTATTCATAGAATGAATGTTCTACAACCTTCTACAATGTTCTACAATGTTCTACACTATTTTTAGAATGTTTTATAATATTTTACAATATTCTATAACATTCTATAACCTAGACATTAGATATTCTAACTATTATTAGTACTACATTGCTTTTATGATAGAAGCACATCTTTAATACTTCTATACTTCTATCTCAATGTTAGCATTAACAGATAATGATCATTATCCAATTGTATCTTTGTATTCTTCAATACATTATATCTCCAAACATTATCCAAATAATATATAACTGTAAACCTTCAGTATACTTTCATATTCTCAATCTGGACATATATACATAGATACAAATATTGTAACAGTATATAAGCAAACTCAACTAACAAGAAGAACCCATTGTTCTTACTTGGTTAGGTGGAGTCTTGAGAATAGAGATTCTTAATCTTATACTGAGTGAATCTAAAAGATCTGTAATAAGATCACTTAATCTCTGATTAAGCTTTCTCTCAGTATAGAACTTTAATCTAAGTTCTATACCACTGTACTTAATACTCTTGGTAAAGAACCTCTTGAGTTGTTAGTGGACCCTTGATAGGTCGATAGACTAGTACTTGGACTAGTACTATCTATCAATGTATTGAGTACATACAGATTCTATTATTAAGCTTATTTAAGTTGCTTAATAAGCCTGAACTTGCTAATATGAAGAGTCTTCTCTGTTAAGCTTCCTGTAGAGGATGACCTAATATGCTTGATTACAAATAATCCAGCATCACTATAATATTAAGTAAGAATAATTCTCTTCTATTCACAGTAGAGGTGAAAATTTACTCATCAGACTCATAAGAGGTCTTCCTGGAAAGAGAGGTGCCTACTGGGCTAATCTGCTATATTGAGTCACTCTATAATCAAGAAGGATATACCCTTGAAATGAAAGACTGACTACCTTTCACTGGAGGATTAACATCCTTGATAAGAGTTGGAGGTACAAAGACACTGCCAACTAGTGAAGTAGTTGAGGACTTGCAGGTTTGTTCAAGTCTGAGCCATTCAAGCTCATACAGGTGACTGTAAAAATTGGAATAGCTTGTTACTGCTCTCTAAGACCTTCAGCAAGTATTGTGGACCTAGATCCCCATAATATCAAGGGAATAAATCCAGTTTAGTTATTCCTGGAAAAGCTGGTAGACTAGGAAAGTGTAATTGGGTGGAGTGCACACTCATTAGAATTGACAAGACTAAGTTCAAGGATATACCTGAAAAGGTTCAGGGTCTCTGAGTTGATTCATAATACAAAGGGTTCAAGTATATCTGGCTATAGGCCAAAATCATTTAGCAACCACTCTATTGAGAGTATAACTCAGGTTTGGTAGTCAGTGGAGACTATTGTTGACCTAGACAAATTCAGACTTAATCCTCTCTATTTGTAAAATAGGCCAAGGTTTGAAATCCATAATATTCCCCATTATTCAGTTTGGGCAGACTGAGTGCTAGAAGTATACTAGTAACCCAAGGTAAAATTTTTTTTTAACTAACTTTTACAGGCAATGGTGAAATAAACTCAATTCAAAGATGTAATGAAATATTACAAACTATTCAATCATAATCCAAAGAGATAATAACCAGTTAATCATCCTCACAGTTTATATATGACATCCAATTACCTCTCAAATAATATTTCAAGACATCCACACATATATCATGACAATAAACTCACTACATCTGAAATGTCAAACTAACATAATTGTATATATGCAATATGTCAATGAAACAACAACACATCTACATCAATTACTCTCCATATACCAAATCAACATCTATGTTGGAGTAATATGTGTACACAATATAATCCAACCACTTCAAAGGGAAACAACTTCATATGTGAACAAAATAACAAACCTACCACATCAACCTTTTTGGAAATCACAAATCAACCATATTATATATATAGATTGAATAATGAATCATCTATATCAACTTCTTTGAATAAACAAATTTCATTCAATCATTATCACCACCACAAACTGCATTGAATTGACTGTACATGTCAAACATGTATACCACCTCACATTCCTATCTGTCAGACATGTCAATGGTATCATAAACTACTATGTCAACAAACTCCTCCCAACATCACAATACAACAATTATGGAATTATGAACATCAACCAATAATATCCTTGGATAATACTTCATATAATAATACACCATATGATTTGACTTTCAATGGATCAACAAGTTATTATGCTTTACCCAAACATCAGCAATCACTGTCAACACAACAATTTGAAGAACTACTCAATAATAATTCTAAAATCGAATTTCAACCATGGAAACCACAATCCTCAACAAAACAACCTCTGTCATATTGCAACTGATTCATCAATCAAGTACTATTGAATTATGTCAATAGAAAACTACAAGATGAAACAAAGCCCTCAAACAAATCCAATTCAACAATATCTGATGATGGAACAAATTCATTAGATTCTTTAACAAAAGAATTTGATAAAATATGACAAATTCAAGATCTAGATGAAATAAATAAGTGACTAGACAAATTGATCAAAGATATCCACAATTCTTTAGATCAATCTGACAAATGACTTCAACAAGACAATATCAATTCTTTAGAAGTTCAAGAATCAAACTTTCAAGAACAAAATTCATCTATACAAAATCTGGATGACAAACCAAAATTCCAGGACAAATTAAATGAAGTCACCAATTAATTTACTTATTTAAAAGAGAAACCAAATTCTTGAAACAAGTCATTGAAAATCAAAAGCACACCAAAATTGACCACAATCAAATCTCCTTCACTAATGAGAAACAAACCATGTTTCTTAACTATAATCAATTACTTCCTCCTAAAGAAGAAACAAGTCAGATTTAATCCACAAGAGATTAGATTCACACCACAATAATGGAGTAACAAAACTAGTCATTCAAGCCTGGAAGACTGGCTACTATTCTCTTAAGAATGGAGTAATGAAACTATTAAATCAATATATGAAGACTGGATTAACCCTGAAACAAATACTATACAACTGGACAAACCACTTTAACAAGAAGACAATATAGACTCTCTGAACAACAAAAACATCATTTCAAAAGGAGATAATCAAGAAATTCAAGATACTACTAATGAAACAGATAGAAATTACCTTGAATCTCAACTAGAATACCCAACTACCAAAAATAAAGAATACAAGGAAGAATCTATTCCAAAATCCTCTCAAGACAAAGGAAAACAATTTTGGAATAAGTACTTCAAGACAGACTATGAAACCAACAAAGAAATTGAAGAACAAGAAGTAACCAATAAAAAGGAACTACTAAAACATTTTCTACTTCCAGATTGATATATGAAAATCATACTTCCATATGATTGTACTTCAAATAACAAACTCAGTGAAACTTCAACTGAAGCAATAAACAACAAAGACAATTCATTAATAAATATTCTCATTCAAGAAATCTATGACAATCAAGACATCCCTGACTTTGAAGAATGAAAACGACAAACTAAAACTTTAAATTATGTTATACAAAATGCTATTTCAAGTTTATCTATAATGGAACCAACCTCCATTTGCAAAACTAATGGAACCTGGACATCTATTATAACTATTAAACAATCAAAAGACTTTCCATCTATGAAAAGTCAAACAATAATCACAACAAATCAAAAAGCCAATTTAATTATGCTAAAAACCATACTATTTTTTGGGAATAGCCCTTCTACAAGTTCACCTCAAGACTGGACACAAATATATGGAGACAACAAATAGTTACTTGAAGACAAATCTTCTTCTTTAAGAAATTCAAATCTATCTTTTAAAAATAATACCTCTCCTTCCAAACCCATTCCTTCAACAATAACATCATCTAAACCAAGACCAACCTCATTTGAAACCAATACCCTTCTTTCACATTTAAATATTAAAATCCCAAGACATCACCATCACACTCATTCAAAAGGACATGAAGGATTAATTGAACTATCTGATCATTTCAAAGACTCTATGATCTCTTACATAAATCATAGACAAGAACAAAAGATAAGAAAACCAATAAAGACATCATCTTTGAAATCTTGCAAACACTGTGGAGAAATAGGCCATCAACCTAAATGATGTTCACAGAACTCTAGAAACAAATGTAGATTCTGTAAACTCATTGGACATGTAGAAGACAAATGTTCAGTAAAAAAAGCTTATTCTATTTAACAAAACAAGATAAAATGTTAATGAAATAAAGAAACTACAAGAGTTTCTAATAGCAAGAAGATTCTATAAACTACAAGATAAAACTTTCAATAATAATAATAACAAGATATCTACTTGTGAATATTGTTATAAAACAGAACATTTATATGAACATTGTTCCAAAAGAAATATTGTTATCAAACAATACAAAAACACTATCAAGACACTAATTAATAACTTCATTCAAGAACAAAATAAACTCATTAATAAAGATTTAACTAATACAGATAAATATAAAAAATTATCTAATTGATATAAGATTCTTACTTCAACAGAATTTTGCTTATTATATGACAAATAAGGATACTCATATGCCAAATGCAAAAAGAAATTTATATAGAATATAATTCCATCTAAATGTTTTTATTGCAATGAAATCAGACATCTTTATGATCATTGTCCTATAAGATGCAACAATAATCTAAAGAAAGGAAAGAACAAAATTGATTCTATATTATGTCTTTACTGTGAAAAAACAGAACATAACTATTATCAATGTTCTAAATAACAAACAAATCATTGTTGATAGCAACTATTAGAATAAGTATGCAACAATCAAGACAACTCCTTTAATATAATTCTATCCTAAATTATTCAACAATCATACCAATTCATATGAATAATCACAACAAATATGATTATATTGATAATAATTAGAATATGAGACATTCTAATTTTATCAAACTATATGAACACTGTTATAAATATGACATTTTCTTAACTTCTTAATTAAAAACAAGAACTTAAGAAGTTTGGAACACTTCATCAATCATGCAAATCCTAAATTCTCAAACTTTGAAACTTTAAACTCTATCTCATATTATCTGATCAATTCTATCCAAGTTGATCTGATATTACAACAAGTCCACATGGACAATATCAACATGAACATGAGAAACCTAAATTTATCTATTACAGAGAATAGATTAGAAAAGAGATATCCTATAGAAATTTTCACTTTTATTTTGACAATTACTTTTAAAATTGTTGAAATACATCAGAAAACAATTGATAATATATCATTAAACAAATCTGATACCCTGATCCAACACCATGATGATTTAACATGTCTTTAATCACACCATAATACCATGCTTATTAATAATCCCTCAATCTAACTAATTATATAACAATACACCATCAATAACCTAAATGGATCAAGATCAAATTACTTCCAAAGATAAAGAAGCAATCATAACTATATGTCAAGAAATTAAAGAACACCTTCTAATTAGGAAGAAGTTTTTCTTTAACATATGAATAACTACCAATACCTCATCATTAATACATTCAACATGCTCATTTGTCCACAACATCTATCAAACACTATCACTAACTATATGAAACCAAAACACATGAACATAACATTTATGCTCTCTTATGATGAACTCAGAACAAACTACTAAATAATTGAGGATACTTAAAAATCAATTAAATCCGAGAAAATACGAATATTTTAACGAATATTCCAACAATATTCAATAGTATTATAAAAGACACTACAAATCATCCTACATTCCTCACCATTCAATGACACTAGTCATTGAAACCAAGACTATAGTAAAATCACCATTGCCCTCTAGTTCTATCTCTAGTAATAAGAACTCAAATACTTTGATCTCTTTACTTTGCTTAACCTCAAGCACACCTTCTACACCCCCTTCTTCATCCGGAGCTCAATCAAGTAAAGCTTCTATATCCCAAACTGTAAATGCTATCATTTGACTGGTATTTTCATCATCCTCCTCAGCCGCCAACTTCCTATCCCTTCACAGCAGCTCTCCTCAACTCATTGCATCTTTGTATGAGATTGGGACTCTCTTTGATTCACTCTCTCATGCAAGAGCAAATTTTGAATCCATCTATTGCACCACTGCCAGCTATCTTGATGCACTAGAATGCATTCTCCCATGGGGTTCCTATTTTGAGAGCCTTATCTAACAGTTTAACACTATCTCAGGCTGACATTACTATTCTCTGAGAAAAGGCTAACAGACTCCAGTGCAATATATACTGGCTATTGTCTGTGCCACAATCCCTTTCTCTCAAACACCTCTCATCACTGTTACTTGATAACAGCAATCTCCAAAATTGGTTAAGTACAATGCCATGCTCTCAACTTATCCCTCTTCAATGACTTATAGACAAACTTCTCAAGTTACCTTACCATCTCCTATTCGACATTGACATTGCCACTGTCCCTGTGACCTATGTAGTCAAATGGACCATTGCAAGATACAGTGTACCAAGTACTACTGCAACTATTGCTCAACTCTTGTACCTGGCCATTTTGCAAAATATTATGTTAGAAATCCTTATCACAGACTTACTCAACAACAAGTTTCCTCAGTAGATCTTTCAGATCCCATCATCCTTAAGAAGCTTGACACTGCTTCTTCTTCCCAACCTCATGTTACCTCTAAGAAGCCCCAATCTGGACTTTTTGATATATGTCCCAAACAGTCCAAAATACCATCTGACAATCACACCACTACTATTCTCTCTAGCAACAAACTCAGAATTTGATCTGAATGATATCATCCCTCTCAACAACCTACTCCCAACTCCAAAATAACCTCTTACTCCAAGCCTACTCCTAAAAGAAGACAAACAAAATATGTCTTTGGACTAAGACTGGAGG
The DNA here is from genome assembly GCA_001563735.1 of Leucoagaricus sp. SymC.cos. NCBI lineage: Eukaryota > Fungi > Basidiomycota > Agaricomycetes > Agaricales > Agaricaceae > Leucoagaricus > Leucoagaricus sp. SymC.cos. The sequence continues at coordinate 19,044 of KQ962673.1, forward strand.
ATGAGGATTACTATGCTTCTGAGTATGAATATGACAACTTAGAAATGTATAATACAGTAGGAGAAGAATACTATGACTAGTAGTGAGAATAATAATTATAGTTGATATAGAAATCAACTATAGAAAAGGGATAATATTATGAAATTCAATATTTAAATTTGGATTTTATAATATTTATCTTAGTACTGGATACTTTAGCACTGAAAACTGTAAGTGCTGAAGACAATGGTTGGACATTTACTATATTGAAGACTATACTTTAATCATGTCCAAAGACATGATGAAAGTAGAGTCTTAATGAAAGTCTACAACACTGACTCTAATACTATAGAATGCCTTACAATAGTAAGACATCTATAACACATTGTTACGACTCTGGGTAGTTTACTCTGTGCAGTACTATGTCTAGGGGTTGTAGTTATTTTCTATCACTCTGTTTACCTTGTGCCTGTTACCTTGTGTTATCTCGTGTTACCTCGTTCTGCTGTTACTCTGTGTAGATAGTATATAAGTACCTTAGGTAGAGCCATGTACCTTACGCTTTACCAATTGTACTTTTCCCTTATTCGCCCTCAAGCCTTTGCCTCTGTTGCAACCTGAGTTAGCTCTTAAGGTCGTAACATTTGGTAAAGCGTCACCAACTCACCTTGCCAAATGGAACAAAGGCATAAACGAAATCGGTCCTACAGTGAGGACGATTCTGTCAGAAGAAAACGACAGCGAGCCTTAGCAGCAAATATAGCTGAGCAACTGGCAGATGAAGAATACGTACAGCAACTATTACAGGAGGAACGAGACAATGAAACACCAGAAGAGTCATCAACAGACGAAGAAGAACCCGAACCAGAACATGAAGAAGCAGAAGGAGAATCTGCTCAAGACGTAGAACATCTATCAGTAGCATTAGGATCGCTCAACATCAGCAGACAGTCAACACCAGAAGAAACAGAGACAGAAGAATCAGACATGTCTCAAGAAAATGAAGGACAAGGCCCTGCACCAATCACGCAGACGATAGTCCAAACACAGCACAAATCATATATACCCGAACCGGGTTACTTTGATGGTTCAAGGACCAAATGGGAGGATTGGTGGCGCAGCATGCTGTTCTACATCGCAGGAAACGACATCACAGAAGAACGAGTCCGAGTCACGTCAGTGTTATCACGACTGAAGGGAGGAACCGCAGGTTCATATGCATCAGTTCAAGTTAAAGAGACGATGAAGCCCAACTATTGGGACGACTTCATATGGGAAACCTGGACCAAGGAGTTGGAAACTCTGTTTTCAGATGGTATGGGGAAAGAAGAAGCCAAATGGAAAATAGAGGGATTTAAACAGGGATGCATGCATGTCCAAGACTTCCTGATCGAATTCGAAGTCCTTAAATGAAAGGCACAAACGGACGACGCCCATGCATGTTTCCTACTAAAGAAACATGTATGTTCCGATGTCATCAAAACCATCTTGGGATACCCCTCAGAATATCACCCCGACACATACAAAGAATGGGTTGGTGCAATCAGCTCCGTTGGAAAAGGATACGAATTTACAGAAATGAAACACCACTATGTTACTGGAAGTGGCATTACCTATGGAGGAAGGGGACAGCCCATGGAAATTGGGCGGATGGCACCTCAGTACTCAGAAAGAAAGGATTCGAGATGTTTCAATTGCAGAAAGGAAGGTCATCTTGCAAAAAATTGCCCAGAACCCAGAAACACACGCACTCCAGCCAGAGTCCAATGCTACAATTGTGGCAAATTTGGTCACATCTCCAAACATTGCAGGGCGCCACGACGAAACAAGCCAAGCTTTAGAGGACTTGCGGAAATTCAGAAGGAAGAGGAGAAGACGAAGGAAGAGGATTTTCCAGAAGGCTCAAAATAAGATGCACAAGTTTTCGAGCCTATAACCATAGAGTTTCTATTCCACACTCTGCACAATATATTATTCCCCAAAGACGAAACTCTCAGTGTGAACTCCTCACCATGTCCACGGTAAACCAACAGGCAAAAGTCCAAACTCTTATCGACTCAGGATGCACACATACATGCATATCAGAAGACAAGATCAAGGAATTGGGAATCCCTATAAAACCAATACACAAACCCTTCAAGGTATTCAATGCAGACGGATCTCTCAGCGGTCACAAACAAATTACTCACTATGCGGACATCGACCTCGACACCCAAGGTCACAGAGAACGACTCGAAGCAGTAGTAACCACCCTGGATTCGGCAGACATATTCTTGGGACATGACTGGCTAGTACACCACAACCCTGAGATAGATTGGAAAGAAGGAATCATCAAATTCACCAGATGTCCACCCAGCTGTGACATCCCACATCGTGATATATGTGTCGAACCCCATCTCCGAAGACTCCAAGAACAAGATGAAGAAGAAGAGGAAAAATAACCAGACCCCACTACAATAGACGATTTGCCAGAGTATATGCGCCAGTATACTCACCTGTTCAACAAAACAAACTTCGATCGACTCCCCGACCACACACAATGGGATCATGAGATCAAGCTCATGGACAATGCACCACCCGAACTTAGAGCCAAAATATACCCCATGACAATCAAAGAAGAAGAGGAGCTCAATGCATTCATTGACGAAAATCTCAAGTCAGGAAGGATATGGGTCTCAAAATCTCAATATGCAGCACCTTGCTTCTTCATACCCAAGAAGGATGGGTCGAAACGATTGGTACAGGATTACCGGAAAATCAACCAGCACACGGTTAAAGACAAGACACCCATCCCCCTCATCAGTGAAGTCGTAGACTGCCTAAAAAACGCCAAACTGTTCAACAAATTCGACATCATTTGGGGGTATAATAACGTTCGCATCAAAGAAGGCGACGAATGGAAAGCTGCCTTTTTGACCAATCGAGGACTATTCGAACCCACCATCATGTTCTTTGGATTATGCAACTCCCCTGCCACCTTCTTGCGAATGATGACTACAATCTTCCGAGAAATGATTCATGATGGAATGTTGACAAACTATATGGATGATTTCGTGATCCCAGCCCAAACAGAGAAGGAGCTCCAGGAAAGGACACTAAGGTTCTTGGACATAGCGGCCCAACATAATCTATACTTCAAATGATCCAAATGCGAATTTGGAGTACCCAAGGTACCAATCTTAGGAGTCGAAGTGGGAAATGGAATGGTCGAAATGGAACAACAAAAGATTGAGGCCATCAGGAATTGGAATACTCCATCCAACGTCAAGGGAGTCGAAAGCTTCCTAGGCTTCGTTAACTTCTATAGAAGATTTATTGAAGGCTTTAGCAACATAGCAGGACCCCTCAATAGTCTCAAAGGAAAGACCGAATGGAAATGGGGAGATGAAGAGCAACATGCATTCGAGACCCTGAAACAACGAATCACTGAGGAACCAGTATTAGCGCTCCCCCGACCAGACGGACAGTTCCGTGTAGAAACAGATGCATCAGGATACACCATCGGTGCCATTCTATCTCAAGAGCAAGATAGCAAGTGGCACCCAATAGCATTTATGTCTCGAACCATAAGCCCAGCGGAACGCAATTATGAAATTTATGATAAAGAATTTCTTGCAATCATGGAAGCATTACGAATATGGCGACAGTACCTCCTCAATGCATGCGAAACATTCGAAGTCTGGACCGATCACGAAAACCTGGAATATTTCAGGGAACCACAGAAACTCAACGGTAGACAGATGCGGTGGTATCTCAAGCAACAGGACTATGACTTCATCATTCGGCACATACCCGGCAAATCTAACACCAAGGCAGACATTCTCTCTCGCCGTGACAAACCCGACTGGAAAGAGGAGGATAAGACAATCACCTTCCTGAAAAGCTTTGTATGACGAACAGCGGTAGCAGAGGAAATCAACGTCCCTATGGTACTACTCCACGAAGCACACTTCAAAACCCCCTTTGTCACAAGTATAGAGCAGCAAATCCAAACCCATGAATGTCGGGAAACAGAAGTTGTTAAGGGGCTCAAAGATCCCAACAAAGGCTTTTCAGAAGAAAATGGGTTGGTGTATTACCAGAAAAGGATCTACATACCCCCAGGAAAAGGCCTGCGACCCCAGATCATGTACAAATTCCACAACATGCCAGATGCGGGACACCCAGGACAACATCGAACGCTCAAAGTCCTAGCGAGGGACTTCTGGTGGCCTAGCATGAGAAGAGATGTGAAAAGCTTTGTCAATGGATGCGACATATGCCAAAGGACACAAATAAGGAGGGAACAGAAGGCAGCACCGCTGCACCCACTACCAGTACCCAATCATCCATGGGAGGAGATCTCAGTAGATCTCATCGGCCCATTACCACCCTCAGAGAAGCACGATGCTATTTTAGTCATTGTTGACCGTTTCACCAAGATGATACGCCTTATACCCACTACCATGGCATTGACGGCGAGTCAGCTGGCTGTGCTATATCGTGATCAGATCTGGAAGCTACATGGAATACCAAAAAAGATCGTCAGTGACCGGGGACCACAATTTGCATCAAAGTTCATGGAAGGGTTATGTAAAGCCCTCGGGATCACACGAGCCCTGTCTACCACATATCACCCTCAAACTGATGGACAGACAGAACAGATCAATCAAGAAGTAGAGAACTTCTTGAGAAAATATGTGTCCTATAAACAGAATGATTGGACGTCTTGGCTCGCAGCAGCAGAATTCCACTATAATGACAAACAACACTCGGCAATGCACCAATCCCTGTTTTTCCTGAACTATGGAAGACATCCATGGAAAGGCCACACATCAGCATCATACTCATCACCAGCGGTGGAAGACTTCATAGCTAATCTTACAAAAGCACGAGACATGGCAAAAGAGAACATGGAACAAAACCGGAAGAGCATGGCGTTGGCATATGACAGAAAGAGGAAGCAAGCCAGGGAATACCAGATCGGTGACAGGGTATGGTTAGAAGCATCCAACATCATATCCAATCGCCCAAGCAAAAAGCTGGATTATCGGAGATATGGCCCATTCCCTATATCAGAAATCATAGGAAACGGCGCATACCGTCTCGAGTTACCATCTCAATGGATCATACACGACGTCTTTAACGAGGCACTCCTATCACCAGCGAGAAAGCCCGAGTTTCTGGTCCAACAGCAACCTCCACCTCCACCACCTGATTTGATAGATGCAGAGGAAGAATGGGAAGTCGAGGAAATCCGAGGTCACTGGAAACGAAATAGAGGGACCCAGTATCTGGTTCATTGGAAAGGATATGGCGACGAAGAAGATCAGTGGTTACCCAGGTCCCAACTGTCGAATGCGGAGGAGGCAATCCAGGAATACCACGATAGGTTCTCAGAGCGAACCTAATTGGGGAGGGGGGTGAAACTCGAAAACCAGATAAAAGCCACATCAGAACCACAAACCCAGTCAACACAACCTGGCTCTCACTCCAGTACTAGTCACTCCCAAATGAGTCTACATCGCTATATTCGCAATCGCCTCTACCGCTCTCATCATTGTTATTACTGCCTCCCTTGTCACAGCTAAATACGATCACTCCGTCGACTGCAATGTCATTCATCAAACCCTACCCAACTGCAACAACTCCCTCGTCCACCTCCAAGAAGCCCGAAGCACCACTACCCACTACTCTCCAAGCAGCCAAACACACTACCAGCAAGGTCAAACCACTAGCCTTTAAGCCAACAGAGAAAATGGCAACCTCGAACCTAGGGCATGTCGACATGGAAGAAATAGAACCACGCAACCAAGTACTCCGAGACCCACTGTACCTTTACAACGACCTTACCCGCTCCATCAATGCCCTCGCAGTACTGGAAGAACAACTCCAGTCATTCGTAGAATCCACACACAGCCTTGCCACAATCCTAGCAGACCTGGAGGGGAATGTCATCGAATTGTGTGCTGGAAGTCACTGTGGATCAGATGCCCAGGACTTCATCGAAAGAATCTCAGCCACCCTTTGCTATGCTCACACTGCACGCCTGGTGCCCAAGGCGCACTCCCTCCAATGCATCCTCGCAGAATGCCTCCATGAATGTAACAACATTGGAGAACAATTCATCATCAACCACATTGCGGAAGTCACCGAATCCTACGCTCGAACCGATCCATACCCCGTTCTATTGCCCACTGGCAAATGCACTCCCCCAGCCCCAGCCACAACTGAAGACCCTACTGAAACCCCAACAGAGGTAACCAAAGAACAAGACATCGAGATGGACGACTACGACTCCAATGATACCCCTGCTGAAGGGATGATAGGACCAGCAGCTATTGAAGATGCCCATGCTCTCTACAAGTTCCTCCAGCGACAAGACGCCGACTCCCTTAAAATATCCGCCCCCACCTACTTCATCGCACCCAATCATTTTTATACGATACGAAAATACGGCGAAAGCGACAACAACTATTGGGCCCAGGTTGTCTACGAATTCCTACAACACTATGCCAATACCCAGGCCTGCTTTAAGACTAGTCACATCACCATCTACAAAGGAGGCCCCGACAACATCCCCTTCTTCATTGGCTGCAACGAACATCACACCCAGTTTGCAATCGCATGAGCCAAGAAGGACCTCTCACGATTCATCGTCGAAGGATAGAAGTAACCCATCGACACCTCTTTCTGCTGTACATCGCAGATCCACGAGAGGTACCTCTTCTGTTGCTAAGGACTATCGTTACTCCCATCAGGTATCTCTTCCGTCATTATGTTCATATGCTAGTTGGACCTTTGCAGTAATATTCTCTGTTCATGAGGACATGAACCCTGAGGAGGAGGTGATGTTACGACTCTGGGTAGTTTACTCTG
>KQ962673.1:25975-36072 GCA_001563735.1 Leucoagaricus sp. SymC.cos
TAGTATATAAGTACCTTAGGTAGAGCCATGTACCTTACGCTTTACCAATTGTACTTTTCCCTTATTCGTCCTCAAGCCTTTGCCTCTGTTGCAACCTGAGTTAGCTCTTAAGGTCGTAACACACATATCTTAATGACTTGTCTCCTACAAGTTATTAATAAAGTCTCTGACATAATTGCTATTACTATGATTATGTAACATGCTTACAAATTATGATCCCATCATAATTTGTTATTATTCCCATTACTCCCATTATTCTCATCAGATGCTTACTAAGCATCTCTATTATTATCTAGATTACTAATCCTATTAGTAATCATCTCTACAATTACTATTATATAAGTTAAACTATCTTGTTTATATTTATATATATTATTCCATGAAGTTCTATTATAATCATCATGTGATTATTTATATCTGTTTATATTGTTCCATAAGTTTCCATTCTATTCATAGAACAAATGTTCTACAACCTTCTACAATATTCTATGATGTTCTACACTATTCTTAGAATATTCTATAACCTAGACATCAGGCATTCTAACTATTATTAGTACTATATTGCTTTTATGATAGAAGCACATCTTTAATACTTCTATAGTTCTATCTCAATGTCAGCATCATAATTAATGTTCTTTTAATGATCAGCATTAATGGATAATAATTATTATCTAATTGTATCTTCATATTCTTTGATACATTGTATCTCCAAACATTATCCAAATAATATATAACTGTAAACCTTCAGTATACTTTCATATTCTCAATCTGGACATATATACATAGATACAAATATTGTAACAGTATATAAGCAAACTCAACTAACAAGAAGAATCCATTATTCTTACTTGATTAAGTAGAGCCTTGAGAATAGAGACTCTTAATCTTATACTGAGTGAATCTAAGAAGTCTGTAATAAGATCACTTAATCTCTGATTAAGCTTTCTCTCAGTATAGAACTTTAATCTAAGTTCTATACCACTGTACTTAATACTCTTGGTGAAGAACTTCTTGAGTTGTTAGTGGACCCTTGATAGGTTAATAGACTAGTACTTGGACTGGTACTATCTATCAGTGTATTGAGTATATATAGGTTCTATTATTAAGCTTATTTAAGTTGCTTAATAAGCCAGAACTCACTAACACAAAGAGCCTTCTCTGTTAGACTTCCTGTAGAAGATGACCTAATATACTTGATTATAAATAATCCAGCATCACCATAACAGTTAGAAGTATACAGGAGGATAGTGGACTAGAGTCAGGACTAGTTGAAGCTCCAAAGAAGAGTTTTCAAGAAGGCTCAAAGTAAAGTGTGTGAACTTTCAAGATAATATCTCTAAAGTCTCAAATAGACAATATATTATTTTTCAATAGCAAAACTGCTAGTGCAAACTCATACTGAAACCAATAATTAATAAAGAAGCCATGATAAATATATTGGTAGACTCAGGATGCACTTATATATATCTCTCTAACAAACTAGTCTAACAACTAAACTTGCCAGTCAGCCCATGATATAGTATAGGACTTTATCAATAAATTGCTGAACTATGCAGCATTCTATAGGTGAAAATTCTATAGAGCTGCTGAGATAGACAGAGCACTGCTCTCTCTTTCTGTTTTCTTTATTAAACTCTTATCTGCCTTTTACCTCATGAACTAAATCCTAAACAAAGCATTTATATACTTACCTTATAAAAAGTGTTATCTCAACAGAAAATATATATGCATACTTCCAGCATATATCAACAGCATTTACCAGAATGAATGGATCTGCCCCAACAATGATATATATAGATAGTGTTAAGTTCTAAGCAGAATTGAGAGAGAATAAGTATGGAAGAGTCAGAAATAATCAATGTACAGAGACAGAGATAGAGACATGAGATCAATAAGAGTGAAAAGAGTTGGGAATAGACCTTGGCTTCAGCTTATATGCTATGTTGTTCTACTGCCAGTGGCCTAATTTAGAAATAAAAGAGAAAGAACTTAGAGAAACTTAGAGGATGGGATAGTTTAAAGTTAGAATAATCAAGAGTGTCAAACTAAGTCAATTATTAGACTAGAGAATATATGACTATAATCCACTACTTAAATACCTATAGAAAATATTAGAAAGTAATAAACAAAAGATAAAATCAATAGAAAAGCTATATGATATACCAGGCATATGATAAAGACAGCAAGGATGTAGGAGAAAACTATGAAGAGCAAGTAAGTAGAAAGAAATAGACAGTGACATGTAAAGTATGAATAAAATTATAAAATAGTAGGTATAGTAAAAAAGAAAATATGAAGAGTAAAGTAGAAAACATTGGTATTAAGCAGAAAAGACATGAAGAGAATAATAACTAATAATCAATGGGGATAAAAGGTGAATGGAATTAAAAGAGAGATAAGTGAAAGTATATGGGAATATTTGGAAACAAATAATATACAAAGAAATAGTAATATATAAAACAGTAGAAATAGAAAGAAAAACAGCAGAAATAGTCAGGATTGATCCAAAAAATACAAGTTGTAACAGATAGACATATTTATATCTTCTATTGTCTAATCTCTACTTTCTTAATACAATGTTTATGACTCTTAAAGATAGAATCTACCACCAGAACTACTCTACTAGCATTATAAAGTTATTTCTGGAACTTGAGCCAACTATAGCCTTATTCAGAATCCCTAATGCACCATCACAATCTTCTTTTAATAAAGAAACACAAAGTGTAGCCCTGACTCCTGAAGTACCTCTCATTAAGTTCCTCACACCTAGCTTCTCATCTAGCTCATCAGCTCACAAGGACAAAATAGAAGAAGAAGAAGAACCTTTGACATCTGCTTTGAGAACTGAAGAATCTTCTTATATCTTAACTGACTTGTTCTAAAGCTTAATGCCATATTCCATACTACTCCATAATAATCAATAATCTATTTATGACCTAAGAGACCTGCAATCTCCTTACAATGCTTATGACTATCATAATATTCATGACTCTCATAACCTTTATAATTCTTATGACAATTCTCTAATTTCTTTTTATTGTTTAGAAACTTCTAAGATATCTAGATATTTAACCACTTCTATAGCATAGACTTCTATGACTACCATTTATCATATTATTGGCTCTTTGTTATTGTTTATATCTAAAAACTTGGCATCTTATGATTTCTAAGCCAATGTCTCTGAATTATATTTAGTTCTTACCTCAGTGTTCAACTACCAACTTTTACTTCTTCTCTACTTATTTATTATTAGTAGTAACAAAATAGGCTAATTAGAATCATCTAACTCAGTGCCTTCCTAACTCACACTTCCTATACAGAAGACATCCTATCACTACCTCTCCTAGGAAGACCTTGGACTAGACTCTTAGTAGATAGCAAATTGTGCTATTAGACCATGCATAACATACTTTGATATGAACAGATAGTTTTACTACAATCTCTTGTGCTTACTAAAAGTAGATAGATCCTAAGTAGTATAAATAAATAAAGAAGATGCATAGAAACACAAGCTTCTATTCTCTTCAGTTATCTGTCTGCATTACTGTATTGACTTACTAAGTATATCTCTCTTAGTAAGCAACTCAGAAGTCCACAATTCTATCTCATGAATATATTGCAGTTTAATCTTTTCTGTATTACAAAAAAGACTCTTAGACCACAAGACCAAGAAGTATAGAACACTTTCTTGCTCTGAAGCATCTTGTGAGTTAATATAATTCTATACTTATAGCAGCAATTTGGCTCTAGAGAATTGCTACCTCTGTGCAACTGAACCTATAGGAAATATATCAAGACTGGTTGAACTGCTCTATAACAATCCTTTCTTTCTCATGTACTACTATCATCATTTTTTCAAGTGATATTTCTGTATACTGAACACATGATGATATTCAAAGTTATGGGTGATAGTAGTAGAGACATCAAGGATTCTGGTGGAAGTCTGAAATATGCCTTTGGGACTAGGCTCAAGGGCATTATAACATGTGTTGGATACACAGCTACTACTGTAGACATTCAAGCTACTGAAGAATTGTTAGCCAAGGCTATGCCTACTGATGATGAATATAAGTCTTCATCTTGTAGTGAAGAAGAGGACAACTCTCCATCTCCTTCTGTATGGGAACATTCTCATCAACACTCTTATGCAGCTTCTAGGGCTGGCTCTATTGCTAGCTACAGATAACACAATGATAGGTTTAAATCATCTATTACTATCAAACATTCTGTCTCCATACCACTGAGGACCAAAACACCTCCTCCTAATCAACTCACTCTGCTTGCTGGTACAACTACTCCTACCAACACTAAGTCACCATATGCTAACAGTGCCCAACTTACTCCTGTTTCCATTAACACTTTGGATACTTACAAGGCAAATAAAAACATTTTATTGCCTTATTCTATTTCTTCTATTCATTGAGAACATACTATCAACTTTGAAGTACAGTCACTCAATCAATGGCAACACTTTGAAAAGACTGTCAAAGAAACTCCTCAAGAGAGAGTTATTACTACTATGTCTCAAGCTATTTGCAATGAAGGAGTATTCTCTCCATTTATCCAAGATACTCCTTCTATGATTCTGCTTCCTGCAGAATCTGGCTTCAATAAATGCACCAATCCTACTGATTGGAATAGTGAATCCATGTTTCCTACTCTTGATCCTATTAGGGACACACCTCTACCTTCTGTTCCCAAACTCAATCCAAAAACTTCCAAGCTTGCTAGTGCTATTACCTTAGTTACCTTGCAAGCTATTACACATACTGTGGCTGTGCAAGTGCAGCCACAGCCACAAATTAATGACAATAATACAATAAAAAGTATTACTGATGGAAACAATCAGAAGTCTATTACTGCTCAAGGCAACAATAGCTCTTCTGACAATATATATTGACCTACTGTCAAAGATTTCAAAGATACTATTGATGATGCTGCTATGAGTATCCAAAAATATGCTAATTAGTTTATAGACTTTTCTATTAATCAAGGCATTTTCACTCCTGACACAGCAATTGCTGATAAGCTTGCCTACTTGATTACAGCTATTCATGATGGCAGTTGGGCACATACTGCTATTGAAGATATAGAGATTCTTGAAGAATATACCTTTCAAGGAGACAAAAATTTTACTGTTCTTAAACTAATTAAAAAGCTCTTTTTTCCAGGAGTTCATCAATATAACCCTAAACTTCTCAAAGAAAAAACCTGTGAAATCATCCCTTTATCACAACCTCACAAAAAACCTGATGTCAACATGGAGGCTGGTGCTTTTAATACTGTTCACATCACTACTAAAGACACTAAACTCTCAGCATCTCACAAAATCTCTAGAATGCTGTCTAAGCTTTTTATTAAATCCACATTCCTTCTGACTCCCTTACTAGTGAGCAGCTCCAAAACTACTCCCCCCACAAAGTCTTCTCCCCCTCCCAAAAAATCATTTACAGATGCTATATGTTTTAATGCACCTTCTCTGTCTATTGGTGCTATCAAACAAGCTATTAACCTTGTTGAACTTGCTAAACTTTATGGCAACAAACTTTTAGCTGACCAGATTGTTGCTATGCATTAGGCTACCACTAGTTCTACTAGTGGTGGCAAAGCTAACAACACTCAGCAAAAAAAGAAATTTATTGTTAAATTAACTATTTATAGACTGTCAAGAAAATAGGTCCTTATCTCTTATTCTGAAACTGTCACTAAGATGGACACTAGTAACACATATAAAGTTCTTGAGGCTGTTAACTGTGGTCTTGTTCAAGAACAGTCTAAGCTTCATGTTTCTTCTATCATTGTAGGACAGTCTGGGCCATTGCTCAGGATCTCTCTTAATACCAATCTTGTCCCCACTCAGGCTGAAATTCAGGTTATTCATGAGTGGGTTGCTAAGACTCTTAAGACTAAGATAGAAGACATACCTGCTTCTCAGGCACTGATATCTAAGTCTTATTTGAAAATTGTTGGTGTTTTTTACTATGTCTCTCCTAAATAGCATGAAGACAGTTCTAATCAGCTAACAGCTGATGACATCCTCTATATTATTTGTTGAAACCCCCTCTTTGATAATGTTTCACTCACTTCTTCACCCTGTGTTATAAGGACATCTGCCCACTCTGACATGGCTATTATCTAGTTTGATATTTGGGATTTGCAAAAAGATATCCAAGCTTGTATGCTCATCAACAAGATGTTCAACTTTGAAAGTGATGTCACTACTATTATCACATGCAATATGCACCCAGGCATTCCTCAATGCCAAAATTGTTGGTGTTGGGATTATATTGCAGCTAAATGCTGATCTCAAGGATGGTGCTGTGCTAGATGTAATGGACTCCACAAGACCAAAAATTATTGTATCACATCTTGGTGTTGTCAGGCTAATAAAAAAGCCAAACTTCCTCATCTCACTACTCCTCTGGGCAAACTTTGTAATCATGAGTTCAAATGTGTCAACTGCAAAGGAGACCATTTGGTGAATGACAAACAATGCCCATATTAGCACAATCATTTCAATAAAACTTGGCATTTAAATAAAGCTGAGAAAGATAAAGCCCAAAGGGCTTAATAAGTTGCTGTCACCATTGAATAACATAACAATCCTGCTTCTATTCCTACTCCACAAGGCTAACAAGGGCCTGCTTCTTCTTCATGAAGAGTATGCTCATTGATCACTTGAACATTCTTTCTTTTAACATCAATTGTAATTATATGGTTATGGAAACATGTCTGAATATTTACACTGATACTATGAATATCCTTTTCTTTCAAGAACCTGCTTGGAACATTGTCAGACAGACCATGTCTTCTGAACAACTTTCTGGCAAAAACATTATTAGTGCCCCCATTCACCCTGATTAGATCTATATCATGCCAACCTCTCTTTTTCCATCTTTTTGACCTATTACATGCTTGATTGGTGATAATGGGATGGGTAACTATTGGAGTGAGGGAAGTGGACCTTTGGCTTCAACTTATGTGTTGCACCATTCTGCTGCTGTAGGTCCAAATTTTGGAGATAGGAGGAAGCAGAGATAGAGGATAGTTGGAGACTGGAGAAGATAACTCAAATGGCAAGATTAACTCAATTATCAGACTGAAGAGTACAGGCATGTAATCTACTGTTAATATACTCAGAGATAGTAATAAAAGGAGAAGACATTCAACAGAGAGTCAACAGAAACTATGCAACACATACTAATATGTAATGAAGAAAGGTGGAGTAAAAGCATATGGATGAAATAATAATAAAAGAAGTTATTGGTGATGGTCAGCAACCACAGTAATGTCAAGCTGTAACAGTATTCCCCTCTTAAGGCTGAGTCTTCAAAGTCTTTAGCCCAAATGACCATGGGATTGTCATGTTTGGTTGTGTATAAAAATTGGACTTTAAAAAAATTAAGCTTTCTTCACTCTTTACCTTGAATTACTATGTCACCTCAAGAATTGCAGACTCAACCCACTTAAGGCCCATCCTCATCATCGAGGGCAATGTTGACACCCATGATCACAGCAAAGGAGAGGAGAGCTCAGTTGCTTGCTGAGCAAAAGTGGCGACAGGAGGAAGAGGCTGAGGCCAAATGTTGGTGACAGGAGGAGAAGGTCACATGAGAGCAGGAGGAGTTGAGGCAGCTGGAGAAGCTGCAGAGGCTTGAAGAGGAGGAGGCAGCTAAGGAGCAATAATGCAAGAAAGAGAGGAGAAGGGAGATGGAGTTGGAAAGACAGAGACATGAGCTGAAGGAATAGCATAACAAGCACAAAGCAATGAAGAGAAAAAGGGCTGATGCAGTGAAAAGGAGGAGAGAAGAGAAGAGAAAGGAAAAGGAGATCACTGAGGCAAGGAAAGGAAAAGGAAAGGAGGTGGCACAGATAGATGATGATAACAACATGAGGGATATGGAGGAGATAGTGCCAGAAGCTGGATCTAGCAGGGCACCTAAGCAAAAATGCAGCAAAGAGTTGGAGAACAAGGACTTGGGCAAGGATTAACCCATCTCAAAGAAGAGGGTTATAAAGGTCAATTCTTTGGTGAAACTCAGAGGGGAGCAAAAGGTCTGCTGGTGCTGCTGGCAATTCAAGTACAAGTACAAGCCATATATTGATGAGAAGGGCAAGAGGTAAGTGCCATTTATTTTCGGAGATGATTCAGAGACTCAGCAGCAGTAGGGATTCAGCCTCCTGTGCCCATTGTATTGCTGATCACAAAGAGTGTCAGCTGGCAAAGGTGATAAGCAACAGGTACAACAGGGATTACACACTGCTGCCACTTTCTTGGGAGTCAAAGAAGGTGAACTACAACAACAAGATTGTAGAGAGGCTGCTGGATTTGATGGAGTGGTTGGAGGAGCTGCTGGAGAGGTTGGAAGGACACTTGGGTGGAATACATCACCAACTTAAGGTGATGAACAGGCAAATGGGGCAGACAAGGCTCACTATCGAGTCAGTGAATGACATGTTGGAGAACATCAATGTGTGGTATATGAAGTATGCTGGAAAGTTGGATGTAATCACCAAGCTCACAGAGAATGTCTTTGAGAAGGAGAATGAAAAGGAGGAGTCAGGTGTCACCAGGCTGTTGGAATAGTTAGAAGAAGTAGAGGAGATGGAGAAGGAAAAAGAAAGTGAAGAGGATAAAGATGAAGATAGAGAAGAAGATGAAAAGGGTGAAGAGGAAGATGAAGAGAATGAGAATGAGAATGAGAATGAAAAAGAGGGAGAAGGAGAAGGAAAAAGAGAGAAAGTCAGAGATAGAGAGAGAGTAGAAGGTCAGGAGTAGTTGGAGAGAGGTCAGAGATCAGAAGGTGATATCTTGTCTTTCTTGTCCTTTGTCTTCTTTGGTTGTTCTATACTACAAAGTGTTTGTATATATAATTTTTTGCAATGAATTGTTTGTGATTTTTTGTGTGGATTCTCTTTTCTTTTTTCTTTTTTCTTTTTTTTTTCCGGAGAATTTTGGAAATTTTGGAAAGAAGAGTGAGAAGGGAGAAAAATATCTAAGTCCAAAGAGAGAGGTACATTGACAAAATTTCGGAAAATATTCAGAGATTAGAAGAGTAAAAAGAGAAAAAAGGAGAGAAAGTTGGAGAAAGATTAGAGACTAAGAGGTAAAAGGGACAAGTGAAGAGTGTAGTCAGAGACACAATCAGCAATAAGTAATAGGGAAAAAAAAGAAGTTGAAAGTGAGTAATCAGAGAAAGAATTGGCAATAAAAATCTGATTAAGAGTATAAAAATGAAAATATAAGAAATATAAAAATTGAATATTTCTACAGAACCAGGTTTGCCAGAGTAGGCAGAATGGAAATTGGCAACAAGTTCAGCCACATGCTTGAGCTTGGTAGCAGAAAGCCATAAAGACTCATCTTCAGTGTCTTCATAACCCAACCAAAACATCTTGTAGAGGAGATGATATGCACATTGGTGATCTATTTTAGAGTTGATGATATAAGCAATCTCAAATTTGGGCTCACTATTAATAACAACTGGAGCAGGAGGAGGATTGGAGTGATCAGAGGAAGAGTTTGGTGTGGAGAGTTCAAGCATGGAAACATGGAAGACAGGGTGCACTGCATGTATGTATTTGGGAAGTCAGAGAGTAAAGGAATGGGTACCAGGCTGTGCAATGATTTTGTAGGGACCAAGATATTTTTTAGAGAGTTTTTTAGAAGGATGAGAAGTGCAGAAGTACTTAGCTTTAACAAAGACTGTCTGACTGACTTGAAAGTTGGGAGCAGACAATCACTGAGCATTGGCAGTACATTGATACCTTTGCTAGGATTCTGCGATTTCTGATTTCAATGTCTTGTGAAGTTCATCAAGATCAACAGTGAACTATCAGGCTCTTGCCAAAGCAAGATTGTGTTCAGGATAAATGGCAATACTAGGATGATATCCCTTATTAGCAAAGAAGAGGGAGACACCAGTGGTAGCACTTGGGGCATTGTTGTAGGTGAATTCTGCTAGAGGTAGGAGTTCAGCCCAATTATTCTGTTGATAGTTACAATAGACTCTGAGATACTGTTCAAGAGTTTGGTTAGTGCATTCAGTTTGTCTGTCACCTTCAGGATGATAACCAGATGTGAAGTGCAGCTTCAT
>KQ962673.1:70015-86456 GCA_001563735.1 Leucoagaricus sp. SymC.cos
GCCATCCTTGGATGTTGACACTCCAATGGTTGAGGCTGGCCCATCAGCCTCAACCCTCACAGGAGATGGAGCGTCATCTGCAGACATGGTTCCTGAAGGGGCCAATGCCCCTTCTGAGAACATGGGGAGGGTTAACATCCTCCCTACTCCAACCGAGTCCATGGATTTTGACCAGCCCGCATCCCCAGACAACAGTGAACTCATGCTGCAGGGACCCACTCCTGCTCCTCAATAATCACTTCCCTGATCAGTGCCATGTCGCATCATCATTATCATCATCATCATCATCGTCATTGTCGTCATCATTATCATATCCTCCCCTTGGCCCATCAAGGTATCATACCTTGACTGTTCACTTTTTGCTACCACTCGAGGATACTAATCCTCTCATCAATTTAATCTTAGACTGTATACTATGGTCTTAACGGGGGGTGTGTAAGAGTTGTACCCTTATTATGGACTTTCATTATTGTTGCCCCTTTATTTAATTTCTTTTACATAATCACATCTTATGTAATGCTGGTCAGCATCTCTATTCGGGAGCTGACCTTACACTTACACTACGAGTACATACCCAATACGACACAGGATTATTGTACTTTTGTGTGAAGTAAGGTTAAGTTCTGATATTTGTAAGGCAAAGCCTTACATAAGCCTTGGCATGATGAGCAGAATCTTATGCACTTTGCCCATGCTCTATCTGTCACAGTGGGGCATATATTTGCAGCTCAAGGGCATACTATGCCCTTCAATGACTCTCTTGGTGTGCCCATCTTGGCTTCTGCCTTGTGTGACCTCCTACTTCATGATGCTCTGCAGTGCTCTCCTCTGACCTGTGGAATGGCTGACTCAGCTGCTTCTGCTCCCTCTCTCCCTACATGTGGTCCTCCTTCAGAGGCCACTGTCTGCTCTCCTCTAGCTCCCAAGCCTGCTTCTGCCCCTTGGCCTGCTTAGTCTGCCAAGTACCCCCCTCCTCCCTCTGGTGTCAAGCATAGTTATGTTGACACTGTTCACAATGTTATATCCTTGGTCAATTTGGCTAAGACTGTTCCCTCTCTTCCATCTGATTGCATTATTGTAATGCATCAGACCTCCATTTTCCCAGCACTTCCCAGGCACAAGATCAAGTCTACCATCCCTGGTCCCTCCTGATGCTAGGTCCTCATCAAGATCGACCCACTCCCCTCTTCTTCACAGTTCCTGGCCTTGGTTGGGGCTGCCAACTGTTCTTTTAGTAAGAGTGACCTTCAGGTTGACTCCTGCCATTTTACATATGGAGGTATTTCCCTTCTTACCTCTCATATCACCACCCAGGTTGAGATAGACCTGGTCAAGTCTAGTGTGCAGTGCCTCCTCTCCCTTGCTAAGAGTAGGGTTAAGACTGCCCTCCTATATTTGTGATCTTATCTTAAGGTCATTGACATTTCCTTTTTTAAGGCAGATGGTTAACAGATCACTGCTTCTGATATACAGGCTGTTATGGGGAAGTTCCACATGGCTAGCTCTTTTACTCTTATGAATAGCTCTTGGGTGATACACAATTCTTGATGCACCAATACCACCACCATGTGGTTCAATGTTCTTGACTCCCAGTCAGATGTTACTACTAAGCACCTGATTAGTTCTTTCTTCTAATTCAGCCCAGCCTCATATTTTGTGCATGTGGCCCACTCCCACTCCAGTATCCCTCTGTGTCAGCACTACTAGTGCTGGGGACATTCTACTCATGCCTGATATTCTCAGGCCCCCTGATGCCCTCAATGTGCTGGTCCTCATACTGAGACTAGTCATCATCAACATGTGTCCTGTTGCAGAGATAACCTCTCTGCTTGCCCACCCCAGGATCTGACCCCCAAGGGAGCCCCATGCCCTCATGCCATCTGTTATGTGAACTGTAAGGGGGAGCACAGCACTAGCGACCAACAGTGCCCATATTGGTGGTATCAGTTTGATTGGGCCTAGTTGTCTGAAAATACAGCCTTGTCTGAGAGGACAATGCACAACAATGTGATTTCTCAGAAGATAGCAGAGGAGGAGTGCAAGGGTAGGAGAGCACTCAACTGGCACCACTGAAACCTCAAACTTTGTCATAAGCTCCCACCTGAAGTTGAATAGAGCAAGGTGGCATTTGTTGGACACTGATTTTGATAGATAGTTAGGTAGTTTCAACCTGTTATGCCTTCTCATAGTTGACTTTAGTTGTACTCTGCAACAGTATCCTGGGCCACCAACCTGGGCACAGACTGCTATCATGCACCACATTATAAATTTTTGAATTTTTAAAAAAAAAGAAAGAAAAAAAAAGAAAGAAAAGAATGTCTATGGAATCAACATATACATTCAGACAAGTTTCTATAACCAAATAATTATGATTGACATTAAAGGAAAGAATATTCAAATAATCAATGAGTGTGCTCTTCATGAAGAAGGAGTGGGCCCTTGTCAGCTCTGTGGAGTAGGAACAGATGGTAGATTATTGCAGCACTCAATGGCAACAGCAATTTATTGAGCTCTTTGGGCTTTAGCTTCTTTAGCTTTATTCAAATGCTAATTTTTATTGAAATGATTACACTAGTATAGGCAATATTTATTATTAGCAAAATGGTCTTCTTTACAGTTGACATATTTGAATACATGTTCACAAGGCTCACCTTGAGGGGTAGCGAGACAAGGGGGTTTGGCTTTTTCATTAGCCTGGCAACATTAAGATGCAATATAATAGTTTTTTGTCTTGTAGGGCCTATTACATCTAGCACAGCACCATCTTTGAGATTGGCATTTAACTGCAATATGTCTCTAATGCCAGCAATTCTGACATTGAGAAACACCAGAGTATATATTGTATGTGATAATAGTAGTGACATCCTATTCAAAGTTGAATGTCTTATTAATAAGAATGTGAGCTTGGGTATCCTTTTGTGAGTCCCAGATATCAAACCAGATAATCATCATATTAGAATGAGCTAAAGCTCTCATAACATGAGGTGAGGAAGCAAATGAAACATTATTAAAAAGGGGGTTGTGTCAAATAATATAGAGGACATCCTCAGCCATTAGCTGATTAGAGCCATCTTTGTGCCAGTCAGGAGGAACATAATAAGAAACTCCAACAATTTTCAAATAAGACTTAGACATCAGTGCCCTAGGAGCAGGCACTTCATCTATCTTAGTCTTAAGAGTTTTGGTGACCCACTCATGAATGACCTGAATTTTGGCTTGAGTGGGGACAAGATTGGTGTTAA
Organism: Leucoagaricus sp. SymC.cos; assembly: GCA_001563735.1. Taxonomy (NCBI): domain Eukaryota; kingdom Fungi; phylum Basidiomycota; class Agaricomycetes; order Agaricales; family Agaricaceae; genus Leucoagaricus; species Leucoagaricus sp. SymC.cos. The sequence continues at coordinate 73,258 of KQ962673.1, forward strand.
GAGAAAGACTGAGTGATGGCCTGAATCATCCCTCAATAATAGAGAAGACAAGAAGTTTAGAGCATTCTTGAATAAGGCCATAGTTAACAGCCTCAAGAACATCCTGGGTTTGTTTAGCATCCATATGGGTAACCATTTCAGAGTAGAGAATAAGGACCTTTTTTCTTAAAGGTCCACACATAGTTAATTTAACAACAAATTTCTTTTTCTGTTAAGAAATGTTAGTTTTTCCACTAGTGGCATTTCTAGTAGCAGCTTGGTGCATAGCAACAATATGGTCAGCTGGAAGTTTGTCACCATAAAGTTTGGTGAGTTTAACTAGATCAATAGCCTGTTTGACAGCACCAGTAGAAGGAGAAGGGGCATTGGAGCATTTAGCATCAAAATATGCAGCATTCATAAAAGATTTTTAGGGGCAATGGAGGGCTTTGTGGAAGGAGTAGTATTTTTAGAACTGCTTACCAGTATAGTTGTAGGGGGAAAGGTAGTCTTGATAGGAGGCTTAGGAAGTGTCCTGGGAATTTTATGAGTTGCTGTCTTTTTAGCATCTTCAGTAGAAATATGAACAATATCAGAAGCATCAGTCTCTATGTTGACATCAGAGTTTTCAAGAGGTTGAGAAGAGGGAACTACTTCAGGAGCTTTTCTCTTGAGCAGTTTGAGATTGTATCAATGAACTCCTAGAAAAAAGAGTTTTTTGATTAGTTTGAGAATGGTAAAATTCTTGTCTCCTTGAGAGGCATAATTTTCAATCATTTCAGTGTCTTCAGTATGTCCCCATCCTCCATCATGAATAGCAGTGATCAGAAAAGCAAGCTCATCAGCAATTGCTGTATCAGACATAAAAATTCCCTTATTAACAGGAAAATCACCAAACCAGTTGGCACAATTTTGAATACTTATAGCTGTGTCATCAACAGTATTTTTGAAATCATCAACAGTAGGTTGATATTTAGCAGGAGAATTGTTGTTATCTTGAGTGACAATAGAATCTTGAGTTTCTCTATTATTGATGCCTTTCATCACATCTTCATCATCAATTCATAGCTGTGGCTGCACTAATGTGGCTACAGTATGCATATCAACTTGTAAGGCATTAATGCCAGCAAGCTTGGAAGTTTTTGGGTTGAGTTTGGAAATAGGAGGAAAGAGCATGTTACCAACAGGGTTGGGGGCAGAGAATATGGAATCATTATTCTATTCAGAGAGAATAGGGCAATTGTTGAGGCCAGATTCTGCAAGTGGCAGAATTATAGATCGAGTGTCTTATAGAAATGGAGGAAAGCCTCCTTCATTGTGAATAGCATGAGACATAGTCACAATGACTCGTTCTTGAGGAACTTGTTGAATAACTTTTCAAAATGTTGCCATTGGTCAGATGGCTGGACTTCAAAGTCAGTAGAATGCTCTCAGTGAGCAGAGAGAATAGAATAAGGAGAAGGAATATTCTTATTTGCTTTATGAGTTTCCAAAGCTTGTATGGGAACAGAAGTGAGTTGTGCACTATTAGCATATGGCAATTTGGTGTTTATAGGAGTGGTCATGCCAGCAAGCAGAGCAAGTTGTTTGGGAGGAGTTTTAGTCCTCAGTGGTATAGAAATAGATTGTTTAATGACAGGCAATTTAGACCTATCATCTCATAGACAATAACTAGCAATAGAGCTAGCTCCAGATGTAGCATGAGAGTGTTGTTGTAAACATTCTCAGATTGAGGAAGATGGGGAATTGTCTTCTTCTCTATAAGAGAAAGATTTATATTTATCATTAGAGAGCATGGTCTTAGCTAGCAACTCTTCAGTGGCTTGAACATTAATAATAGTAGCTGAATGTCCAGCACATGTAATAACACTCTTGATTCTAGTCCCAAAAGTGTACTTCAGACTTCTACCAGAACTCTTAACATCTCTACTACTATCACCTATAACTTTAAAAATCATAGTATGTTGAGTATGTGAAAATACCACTTAAAAAAACAATGATGGTGGTATGTGGGAAAGGAAAGGTTGATACTGTACTGCCCCTGAAGCCAAACTTGCTGTGTAATATTTTGCAGTGTGTAGAGCTATCACTATTCATGGTATTAATCATCTTCTTATTATTACCAATTACATTCAAGCATCTAGAACTCTTCTAGACTCCTCTATCCATGCTGGCCAAAATTACTCATTGATTGCAGCAAAAGCCCTATGTTCTTGGCTAGAATGTGTTAACATCAAAGACATAGTGAAGCATTCTCTCAAATGGCCTAAATATTACTCTTGGGAATTTACAGGAGCCTATCGATCAGATAGTGCACCCATTCCCTCAGTAATGCTCCTCTCTCCCCAGACAGTGCCACTAGCTACAGCACTCAACAATCTTATCCAGAGTGCCTTCAAGAATCCACCATTCAAAAGGTGTTTCCTTAATGAGACATATGCATATACTATACATAATAACATCAGCACTGCTATCGCCAATGGATGGAATCTGGTAGCTGATGAAGATGAAGATAAAGATGAAGAATGGCATCACTTCATCTTAGACCAACAAGGGATTAGCCTCACATCTCACATCATACATGCAGTCCTCAACAATACATATTCACAATGCCTTGACAATCCTCTAGCACACCAACTCTGTGTAGCACACAATTTCCAAATGGTCAATCTATCCTCTATAATTGACCTTCCTCCTTCTAGCACCACTTCAACATTAACCTCCTCTAGTACCCAGAGTGCAGATACTGTGTCCTCCAAATCAATCAAGATCAATAGTCCCAATAACTCATTAGAAGACATATACACTTCTGATTAAAGCCTCAGTATTTATGACATCAGCCACATTAACAACTCAGATCAGAAATCTGATCTACAACTCATCACACCTACACCACAATCTCTCTTTCTGGACTATGGACCCCTGTTTAAAGTCTACTCTTTTAGTAACATCATAATTAGAAAACCCTATCAGAGCTTCTGAATTGACAACTGACTTCTCACACAGACCCCTGTTTAAGTGACAAGGATGGTAGTTTACCAAATGCAATTATCCCTCATTCTCCTAGTCAGACTTATGACCTGGTTTACATTTCAAACTCTCCAAGTCAAGTACTAGTAGAACAACCAGACACTTAAGTAGATATATTGTTCTGATCTTCTGTGTAGACAGAAAAGTTTTCTGTATTCTAAAGATAGGTAGATCTAGGACTATATAAGATCCAACCAAAAAGGGAGAAATGCAAGTTTCTATCCTTTTTTGGTTATTGTCTACACTTCTTGTGCTCCTGTAACTAAGACTTTATGAAGTAACTCTATCTTCATGAATCTAGTTCAATAATCCCTATATTAGGGACTCTTCAAGAACTTGCTTGTACGATTACACTCTGGATGACCCAGATGTAACTTTGGGAACTGAAGATTCCATAACAAGTGAGTGTTGTAATTCTGACTTATTTCAGGAGTACTCTTGTCAGTAGAGAGGCAAGAGTATCTCTGGATTTGGTATGTTGCCAAGGTCACTTCTTGTGTCGACTATGGAGGAGTTCCTCAGGAAGATAGCTACAACTACCTTCTGGCCTCTGGAATTATATGCTTAATGTAGTCTGCTTCCTCTCCAGCATCTTGATGGAGATCCATATTATTCAAAGTTGAGACAAGCAGTTAGGATAGGCACTCCCTCTCATTCCTGAGAGCAAGGTCCTGCTGATAAGCACCCCTAACATTAGGATAGAAACTTCCCTCTGGACCTCAGGATGGACTAGTTGTAGCTAAGTATCCTTAACCAGAAGATGTACTTCTTGGAAATTGGCCATAGTACAAGAAGAGGGTTGGACACCCATGCAAAATGACAAGAGGTAACTTGCTAAACACATCCCTTTCAAAGATGAAAGCCATAGGCAGAATGGCATAAAACAAACAATTGAAAGCATCCTGGTGAACGATAATCTTCACCCAAAGAAGTCTCAGAAAAGTCACAAGAACTCTGCTTGCTTAGGAAGAAGATAGTCCTAAAGGATCCAAGTCGAAGTCATACTGAACCCAAACCAAATGAACTTCACCAACATATGCACTGTATGCTTTCCACCAATCTATGCTCTCTTTCTTTTTTTTTCTATGCATCTCTATGACAGAAAAACCACAAACAATGCTGACAACTTATAGAAACCACTTGCCTCGAAGCCTACCTTCTATTCTTAATCACTCTAGGAACTTTCATACACCTTCTATACTATTCAAGATTCCCCTATATCCAAACTGGAAGAATTTAATCTGCAAAAATTAGTGAACAAACTGGAAGAAGAAGAACTCACCAAGAAGTTCTCAATGCCCTCAAAAGCCTCTTTAACAAAGCCACTTCCAAAACTAGACCCACAAGTTCTGAAGGAACTCATCACTCAACTGAAACAGTGCAACCCCGACAACCCCATTCTCCAAGAATATCTGATGCTGATACCACCCTCACCTACCCAGAGCAACTTCTCAACACTGTCCAGCAAGAAGTTGACACTCAAACCAGATGAAACTTGCTGCAGACTCCACAAACAACTCTCTCTTTCACTAAATACAGAGATATATGAGACTCAGATAATACCTCAAATAACAAGACATCTCCCCAAAACTCCAGACACTTTTCTATAACCCTTAGATCCAGAATTACTTCAACCTCTCATCCCAGAATGGCTCAACCAACACCTAAGGACCCAAAAGTGGAGAAACCAGAACATTTCTACAGAGATTCCAAAGATTATAACCAATGGAGAAGAGCCCTTATCATCTCCTATGCCACATAACTGAACACTTACAACAGCGATGACAAGAAAATCTATTATGCCTTATCCTCAATGTGAGGAGGAGCTGCTCAATAGAAAGAAGTCTATATCCTCGATCACACCAACACCACAGAAACCTTTACTCTTGGAACCCTGGCTAACTTCTATATGTCTCTTGATGCCTCCTTCCAACATGTTAGCAACAATTTCAAGTCCCTTAGCAAGCTTGCTGTACTTAGACAAAGAGGAAGACCTATTGAAGACTACATCACCAAATTTAAATCCCTCCTCTCCATGTCCACCCTTGTGGACATCAATGTCCAAATCTTCTATTTCCTCCAAGGACTGGACTTGTATTACCACAAACATGTTGTCCTACTCCAACTTGCCAGGACAAACATCATAAATTTCTATATAGCAGCTAGAACTGTTGGAGGACTGGACTAACTACAATCATTTGCTCACTCAGTGTGAGATCCTCGAGAATGACAACCCCATCCAAGGAAGATTATTAAACCTTCAAAGAAGGCTAGTCGAAAAGACTACCAACCATATCAACTACCTGTATGACAAACTCACCCTACCAGATATGGTCCAATGGATGTTGATAACCTCAAAGAACTCTATAGAATTGACAATGATTCCTCAACCTCTGACCAAGAATCAGATGATGAATCTGAGGAAACTATGATGGATAAAGACCAAAATATTGAAGAATAAATCTACACTCTTGTCACAATCAGACTCAAAGAAGAACTCAACAACTTTCTCACCCCAGAACTTCTTCACCTCAAGAAGAAAGGACTCTGTTTCCTCTGCCAGGAAGGACACCACTTTGCACAAGAATGTCCCTTCAAGGATGACCCAAAATATCAACATTGAAAGAAACAACCTGAGTCAACACCAAAGAAGTCAGACATCAAAAGAAAAACTACAAAATCAAAATCAAAAGGCAAAAGACCACAAAAATTAGGACAACACACTATCTATAACACCAAAGAATCCTCCATGTCCAATGACAAAAATTTTCAGAAGAGCTGAGAACTGTGTCTCAGCAGAAAAACACAGAACTTAATAAAATATAACTACTTTCCCAGTGAAAAATACTTCAAATACCAACAATCATCTACTCGCCCTCTGACTCTGACCAAGAATTCACATTCATTTTAGACTCTGGCACATCCAATAATTTTATTGATCCCTCTATACTCAAAAAATGGAGAATATCCCAAAAGAAAGCTTCTCATACCACTAACGTCCAAAATGCCAATGGAAACACCAAATTATCCACTCATGTTGCCACCCTCCAAACCACCATTGATGATGTCACACAAACAATCAAGTTCAAAATAACCAAATTAGGAACCAATCGAGCCATATTAGGAATACCATGGCTAACACAGAATAACCCAATTATTGACTGGAAAAATCACACTTTTGCAATCATGAAACCTGAAGAGAAATACCAGAAACTACTCAATTCAATTACTGATGAAGTCCTATACCTTGATGACAAAAACAAAGAAGAACTTAATCTTAAAGTAAACACTGCAATGGAGTTAGCCCAGAAACACACCAAGCAACAATTAGATGACCCTCTCAAAATCATACCAAAAGAATATTACAAATACCTGAACATATTTTCAGATGACAAAGCCAAATGATTTCCCCCTCTATGAAAATGGGATCACTACATCAAACTACTTCCAACATTTGAACCAAAAGCATTCCCAAATTATAAACTGGCACCTCAAGAAATAGAAGAACTTGACAAATTCCTCAATGAAAACCATGAAAAGAAATACATTCGACCCTCAAAATTGCCAATGGCCTTCCCTTTTTCTTCATAGGAAAAAAGGACAGAAAACTTCGACCATGTCAAGATTACTGGTACTTGAACAAACATATCAAGAAGAACGTGTACTCTCTTCCCTTTATATCTATCCTCTTTGACAAAATCAAAGGATTCAAATATTTCACCAAATTTGATGTTTGATCCAAATATAACAACATTCAGATAGTCAAAGAAGACTGCTGGAAAGCTGTGTTTCACACTCCAAGAGGACTGTTCGAACCAACAGTCATGTTCTTTGGAATGTGCAACTCTCCAGCAACCTTTCAAATGATGATGGACAAAATATTCAAACCTCTTGTTAGAAAAGGAGAAGTACTTATCTATATGGACAATATCCTCATATATGCCAAAACCCTAGAGGAATTACGACGACTCACTCACAAAGTACTAAAAGTGCTCGAAAAGCACAACCTTTTCCTGAAAGCCGCAAAATGCGAATTTCAGAAAACCAAGGTAGAATACCTGGGAGCTATGATAATTGGCCAATCAATTGAAATGGACTTTGCAAAACTAAAAGGAATCAAAGACTGACCCACCCCCACTAAAACTCATGACATACAAAAATTCATCAGATTTTGCAACTTTTATAGATGATTCATCAAAAACTACTCTATGATCACTGCACTCCTCAACTGACTGATGTCGATGAATATAACCTTCAAATAGGAACCCAATCATGAAGAAGCCTTTCAAACCATGAAGAAAGCCTTTAGAGAGAAACCAATACTATAAAAAGCTGATTCCACTCACCCTTTTGAAATCAAAACCAATGCATCCACTTATGCTTCTGGAGCTGTGCTCTATCAGAAGAACAATGCAGGAAAATGCCAACTCATAGCCTTTTATTCACAAAGCTTTAATGCTACCAAATGAAACTATCACTGCTCCGAACAAGAGCTGCTTGCTATTATACATGCCCTGAAGGTATGGAGACACCACTTTCTAGGGGCCAAACATGATTTTACCATTTGGACAGACCATGAAAATCTTACTAGATGGACCAAGCCAGAAGATCTCAATCTATGTCAGAGACAATGGAGAATGATGCTTGAAGAGTACAAGCCTCAACTAAAGATTAAGCATATATCTGGACAAAAGAATGGTGTAGCAGATGCTCTCTCCAGAAGACCTGACCTGGCTCCAAATGAGAAAGATAATTGACAGATCACCATGATCACTCCCGACCTCTTAAATTTCCTCAATAAGGAAATAATCAAAGAAGTCAAGATGAAAAGTGACTTACTTCCAATCCTACCAGAACAAAAAAATTGAGTAGTCATACTGAATGACACCCTGTTACGACAAAGGCTACTGCAATTAGTCCATGATCACAAGACAGCAGAACATCCCAGACAAACCAAAATGCTACAAAAACTACAAGAATACATATACTGGCCCACCATGTGTGACTACATAAAAGAATACATCACTGGATGTAGCACTTGCTAAGCCAACAAAATAATACAAAGACTAGAGAAACCACTAATAATACCCATCAAAGCACTGCAAACCATGTGACTATACACTCAAATCTAATCACCAATCTGCCAATCTCAGAAGGATACAATTCTATATTAACCATAGTAGACCATGGTTTAATGAAGGGAGTAATTTTAACCCCTACTACAAAAACTGCCACCTCCAAAGAAGTAGCTCAACTTCTCATCAATAACCTATTTAGGAAACATGGGCTCCCTGACAAAGTCATATCAGATCACGATCCTAGATTTGCATCAAGATTGATGAAAGCCCTATATCAAGTGCTAAATATAGAAACTACTTATTCTAGCATATACTATCCTTAAACAGACTGCACTACTGAATGATTCAATCAGGAAATCAAAACATATCTAGCCATATTCACAGCTAACAATCCCCATTCTTGGAACAAGAACCTTCCTCTATATGAATATATACATAACAATTGACCCCACACTGGAAGAACGGAAACCCCTTTCCAGCTACTACAAGGAGAATTGCCAAAAACTCTCCCTATCACATTCATTCCCATCTCTTCCCCAAACATAAATAACAGAATGGAATACCTAATGCAAATAAGGAAGAAGGCCCTACATACTCACCAATCTGTAAGAGACACAATAATGAAATGGATGAAACACCTATGACTCCCAACCTATCAAGTTGGAGACACCATATGGCTCAACAACAAGCACCTAAAATTAAACATGCCCACCAGAAAACTGTATTAGAAATAAGACAGCCCTTTCGAGATCACTCAGAAAATCTCCCCAGTCAATTTTAGACTCAAGCTACTGCCACAATGGAAAATCCATAACATCTTCCACTTGTCATTGCTGATACCACATAAGGAAATGCTGCTATATGGCCCACAGTTCACCAGACCATCTTCTGAACTAGACCAAAACAAAGACACCTATAAAGTAGAAGCTATTCTAAACTACAAGGACATCTGATGGAAAATGCACTTCCTAATCAAATGGAAAGGATATCTGCAATCTGAAAACACTTGGGAACCAGCCAACAATCTGAAAACAGCATAACAACTTCTCAAACAATATAAAAGAAGCTAAAAGATCAACTAGAAATTGACATATCCAACAATTCACATTCCCATTCAATTTCTACTTCACCAATAGCAAATGCACCAAGCCTTCCACCCACCACTCAACAAGAAGTACCCCCACCAGTTAATGCCCAAGCTAACACGACACCCCAGTCACTGCTTCAACCTCTATCTGACCTCTTCATCAACAACAATGGCCGGTATACTGTCTTCACTAGAAATAATACCATGGTCTCAGTCCCCACTCTTACTAGAACAACTATCATTCTGGATCAATCTCTCCAGTATTCCTTACAATGACTTAGCTAGCCAAACATTTCCTTTGAGGATGCTGATCTATGAAGCAATCAGGCAGCTTTTGCCCTCATCAACTATTATCAGATGCTCACTGTTACAAGTATACATCTTATGTGAATGTTACTCTGTTACTTGCAGCAACCCAATCTGGCTAGAAAAGCTCTTGATACCTTTTAGCTCTCCTCTTGCTTATGAACAATGATATAGGAAACTACTACAGGAATCTCTTTGGCAGAAATTGCCAATAGTTCACATTTTAGCACTGAAGGTGGACTCCATTTTGAAGTGACTTTTGCAGTCCCCTGACCTTGGAACACCAGCTTGCCACAGGAAGTACCTTCACCAATTGTTGAGCTGATATTTCCAAGACAAGAATAAACAGATCAAACATGAGAATTTACCAGGATGGATTGCCACTCTCACCAGAGAAGAAGCAGCAGATCTCCTGAATCTCATGATGACACAACCCAACCCCGACTGTATTCCACTTTCCAAAGAAGACCTCTCCCTCCCAGATGCTATTGTTTGCAGCATCATGCTCACAATTGCACAATGTGTAGTAACCAATGACCCCAACACCATCCTCCTAGAAATAGCATAGTACACAGAGAGGCTCCTCCTAGCTCATTGAGAAATAATACTTTCTGAACTGTCAGACAGAATCAATGTCACCACTCACCAGATCCTGTACAAAGAAACAAATGCCACAGACAATCTGTTGGAGCTAATGCACTTTCTCCACCTAATCAACTCTCAATCCCCAATGAATTCAGAAGGCAACACCCTTGTGCCAATACCCTCGCAAACCAATGAGGACAAGAATTGGATACAACACACTGAAGGAATCATAGGGTTCAAAGGAGAAATGCCACTTACCAATAAGAGGATCTTCTGCATAGTAGCTACCAGGAGTGACAAACAAGAGTCTGAACACCTGAGGAACTTTCTACAGCTGAAAGCTTCTATGATAGACACTACAATGACTACCCTTACGAGAACCTGGAAAGTGACTGATAAACAAGAACCTATTCCCATAACCATCTTCATATGATATAATGCCAATGCTACCCTAATTAGTCCTATTCCCACTGGAGATAGATGAAAGGCTGATAAATACATATTCACCATACCACTTGAACCCTGTACTATAGACTACCCTTATCAGAACAACAGAATCCAACTGCCCTCTCAAACCAAAGAGCTCATTGCTAAAGAAATTGACAGTGATACTAGGAAGTTATATTTAAGACATGTTATAGAAAACATATTGAAGGGAAAGGCTAATGTTAACATCAAAGACACAGTAAAATATTCTCTCGAATGGCCCAAATATTACTCTTGGGAATTTACAGGAGCCTATCGATCAGATGGCACACCCATTCCCTCAGTAATACTCCTTTCTCCCCAGACAGTGCCACTAGCTACAGCACTCAATAATCTTATCTGGAGCACCTTCGAGAATCCACTGTTCAAAAGGTGTTACCTTAATGGGACATACACATGTACCATACATAACAACATTGGTACTGCTATTGCCAATGGATGGAATCTGGTAGCTGATGAAGATGAAGATAAAGATAAAGAATGGCATCACTTCATCTTAGACCAACAAGGGATTAGCCTTATATCTCACATCATACATGCAGTCCTCAACAATACATATTCACAATGCCTTGACAATCCTCTAGCACACCAACTCTGTGTAGCACACAATTTCCAAATGGTCAATCTATCCTCTATAATTGACCTTCCTCCTTCCAGCACCACTTTGACATTAACCTCCTCTAGTACCCAGAGTACAGATACCACATCCTCCAAATCAATTAAGATCAAGAGTCCCAATGACTCATTAGAAGACATATATGCTTCTGATTAAAGTCTCAATATTTATGATATCAGCTACATTAACAACTCAGATCAGAAATCTGATCTACAACTCATCACAACTATGCCACAATCTCTCTCCCCAGACTATGGACCCCTGTTTAAAGTCCACTCTTCTAGTAACATTATAATTAGAAAACCCTATCAGAGCTTCTGAATTGACAACTGACTTCTCACACAGACCCCTGTTTAAGTGACAAGGATAGTAGTTTGCCAAATGCAATTATCCCTCATTCTTCTAGTCAGACTTATAACCTGGTTTACATTTCAAACTCTCCAAGTCAAGTACTAGTAGAACAACCAGACACTTAAGTAGATATATTGTTCTGATCTTCTGTGTAGACAGAAAAGTTTTCTGTATTCTAAAGATAGATAGATCTAGGACTATATAAGATCCAACCAAAAAGGGAAAAATGCAAGTTTCTATCCTTTTTGATTATTGTCTACACTTCTTGCACTCCTGTAACTAAGACTTCACAAAGTAACTCTATCTTTGTGAATCTAGTTCAATAATCCCTATATTAGGGACTCTTCAAGAACTCACTTGTACAATTATGCTCTGGATGACCCAGATGTAACTTCAGAAACTGAAGATTCCATAACAAGTAAGTGTTATAATTCTGACTTATCTCAGGAGTACTCTTGTCAGTAGAGAGGCAAGAGTATCTCTGGATTTGGTATGTCACCAAGGTTGCTCCTTGTGTTGACTATAGAGGAGTTCCTCAGGAAGATAGCTACAACTACTTTCTGGCCTCCAGAATTATATACTTGACATAGTCTGCTTCCTCTCTGATGTCTTGATGGAGATCTGTATTATTCAAAGTCAAGACAAGCAGTTAGGATAGGTGCTCTCTCTTATCTCTAAGAGCGAGGTCCTACCAATAAGCACCCCTAACAGAATGTTCCAGAACTCAATCTTTTTAGTTCTAGTACATCTCTTCTAAATCATCACAATATGATTGTAATTCTGCCCTAAATAAGCCCAGCTGCTCTTGCTGCCTGCTCCACAAAGTCTATTTAATAGCAAAATCTAATCATCAACATACTGGGTTGCATCTTGACATCTCTATATCATATCTCAGAAAGAAAATAACTAATTCTTGTCTTAAAGAATAATAAACCACTTTTCTTAATAATTGGCAATATCATGGTCAATTATTCCTCATGCTCCATAGCAAGGCCTTCAAAGGCAGCATAATTCTTCCTCAATATCATAACAGAGGTTCTTGGCTTCAAGAACTCTGTTCTTCTTACTCTCTTGACACTAGTGACCTATTATGCATGGTCACTAATTTCAACATCATCACACATGCCATACATGCTATTACCAATCACACACCTATTGATTCATATATATAGGTCATAGTTCTTTTCTCATGAGCCAGTTAGTTGCCGGTGCAGCTTCTGTTATGAAACACAAGAATATATTGTCATCAGGTGTTCTCTCTATGTCAGAGAAAATGCTCCTATCAAGACACTAAGTCAATTTATTGACTTCCTCATACAATCCATGAGCATTCATGTTCAACTTGAATGTTCCACCACCTCAACTCCCATTGACTCCTACTCTTCACTGACATGCTGGGTTGCACCTTAGCATCTCCATGTCTCCACTTCCACCTTTCCAGTCACCTGTGTTAAATGTACCAGTAAGTGACTTTGATTGACTATAGACACTACATTTCTCTGCTTCATTTCCTTTGATAGTATTACTGTCTCTTTATGTTTCCGGTAGTTTTGATACTTATACTCTACACTACAAGTTTCTTCTATTTGTCTATTTTCTTTTGGTTTGAACTTCCTAGCTAGTGTTTGTTTGTAGTTAGGCATGGACTGCAATCGAGCACCACATAATAAATTGTTGATTT